>JAOBAT010075788.1:0-11843 GCA_026413305.1 Hydrozoanthus tunicans | reverse complement strand
TATTCAAAGTTATTAATTGACAGCAGATTTCAAATAATTGATATTTGCCTGTCAAATTGAAGTGACATCATCAATTGAAAACATCAAATGTTAATATCTCAAAATAATTGATGACTTTTACAAAATTTTTCAAACTTACTCCTAAATTAGCAAAGGCTTTCCAATGAAGTAACAAAGTGTTTCATGTCAATATATAATATACTATATAGTATGCATACTGTCTTTATATAAACCTATACAGATCAACCTTGGAGATGGTTCTAGGTGAACTAAGACCTCGACAGTTGGAATCAGTGTAAGAAAAATGTGGTAGCAGATTATAGCAAGTGGAAGTATTTTTTAGAAGGCTCTTTTATTGTTTCTCTCTTCAACCATTTCTATTAGAAATGAATATTTTTAAATAAAAACCACATAACTCACTGCTGCTATGTCACAGGTTACAAGTCTCCAGCCTACTCTGTCACAATTTATATTCTGGTCTTTTTGAGATTAAAAAACAAACTTAGACGTGGAAACTCTCTTTGGTTACTTGAAATCTGAGTTCACAGATGACAACAGTTTTAATCCAAAAAGTAAAAAAATAAGCTTGATAGGGACTTTCAATGCATTTTTTTCCTTTATGACCTAACTGCATTTTTGAGCTTTTAAAAGTTTTCCATTCAGTAATGGGTGTCCATCAATCATTTTCAAAGCCAGGAGGACAAAAGTATATTCAATTGGGTTGTAAAACCTGTTGGATTTTCTCACTACCTAAATATAGTAAAACTACATAAAAAAACAAACTTTAAATAAAACTCAAAGGCCTTATCTTTAGTAAAAAAAACTCTACAGTAACTCTGCTTGATCTTTTATGTCAGTCACTCGATCATTGCCAAAATTAAAGATCGACGCTTGATAAGGTACTCAAAATGGTGGTTTAATTACATGCAAGATTGTGCAGAGCAGACAAGTTTTCTTTACTACAAAATGAGGCCTTTATCATGACCTCATTTACATGCAGTCTTGTTCCTAGTCTGAACCAAGTTTGACAGACGTTTTTGAAAGAGGTTTATAAAGGATATGTATGAGATTAGCCAAATCTCCCTTATTACAATGTCCAGATAACAAAACTTACAGGTCCAACAGTCCAGTTGCGTTCCTTGGCAAGTCTATTGATGATACTGTTTGACCCATGAATAAACTCACCACCCAAGTCAACTGGAGGAAAACCAGTGAACACCTGGGCCTGCTTAACTCTCCCTCCTGCCAAAAGAACACAACTGTATAAAATTCTCTCACATTTATTTTGAGCAAATTTGTCTCAGTATTTTGTGACTCAGATCCAGTCAATTAACACAGCTTATAAGTACATCAAGAATGAGACCTCGCCAGTTGAGAAATGAGTCACCTTGGCTCCAATAATTACTATAATTATTCATTTATTTTAGTAAGTAGGGTGGTGCATGGGTGGAGCTGTTAGCATGTTTGACTCATAATCCCAATAAGAATAGTATGTAGTAACTTTCTAAAAAATAAAATAAAATTGTATTCTTGGATACCAGTCATATAAATGTCAACAGGTACAAATTAAAGCTTTGGAGCTCAATCCATAGCCCTTTGTCAATGTGAAGTAGAGATTGCTCAACCTCAATATAATTATATGATGTTGAAAAACTGAGCAATGCTTGGTGGACTGGGAGAGATGGTAGCCCCATGCAGTCCCATTTCATCCCAGGCCTTTTCTGATGAATTAAAATTGACTCTCTAATCTTGCATGAGAGGAAGTCTCTACCGCACACAAATCCAGTACTAAGGCCTCTTTAGGTTTCCCCAATGGTGCTGTAGATCTAGATCTTGTCACTTTATTCCTAACCAAATTCAATTGGCAGCATAAAGCTACTGACATTCTTGATTGGTAATAAATGTTTATTAGCTACAACAGTATGTATGGTTGGTACAAGGAAAAGGAAAATTGGTTTGAAGACTAATAATATAGTTAATGAAAAACAAACAAACTAGGAGCTACAATGAAAGGCTGGGGATAAAACCACTGTATTTGAAACATGAGTGTCCGAGCAAAAAGGCTAAAATTGTTGTTGATTGTTTTAAAGCTGTAGTTGTATGAAAGATAGTCGAAGTAAGACATTTAACCCGACTTGTCCCAGTCAACTGAACTGTATGAATCAGTACCAGATTCTGCTGGGGGCAATAGATTGGGGAGCTGCTTTATACAATGGAGACTGGAGATAAGCGCTGGCTTTATGAGCCAAGTTTGCTTGACAAAGGATTTAAGCTAGCTACTAAGTTACCTTCACTCCAATTTTGGTTTATATAGCAACAACTAATCATCATCGATGATTGATTTATAGTCACCTCTTACAGTATATCAGTATACATCACAAACTTATCAAAATTTAATGATTATTTCTCCTGGAGAGAATTGTCATCTTCACCATCATCAATCAGGAGAAATCACCAACAAATCTTGAAGCACAAATTTTGAAGCTTGACACCAGTCCCCTACCAATGTAGTTTGCTGCCTCAAGGAGAACAACATCAAATCCTGCTTTACTGAGTGTGGCTGTAGCAGCCAGGCCTGCAACACCTGCACCTACAACTGCAACCTGCAGCCCAGGGGCTTGCCCCTGATGGTCTGTGGAACAAATGGGTATAAATGTCTCTTCATTTGTTGAGAGCATGAGTTTCAGGACACCAAATATGTATAAACCATACAACAATTTATGGTTGTATAATTATTGTTTTAGTTGTTTTCTTATAGCTTGAAAACTCTGTATATTCTTATTACTATATACAAAAAACCAATTAATTAGCTAATGTTCTTGGCGCATTGCCACAGAAATTATAAAATTATTGTTAGTATCATAAAGTCTTTTAGTTTAAACACTATTAATTTTAACAATATTATAGTAAAGCTTGTACTGATACTGTAGTCTTAAAACCTAATTCATCCATTACATACTCAGTGCTGGCATACAAATCGCAATTGCAAAATCGATTCAATCGATCGATCAGCTAACACCAAGCTTGGGCTGCCTGTGGTTTAATATTCAAGTATTCGTAAGAAGTGAAACTTCTAAGAAAAAAGGGCCAGCAAGGTGTGATTCACTTTGCGCATTCCTCGTTCTGTAAGAACCCGTGACTCGAACTTGACTCGAAAGTTGATTATGTTCAACGAACACTAAGTTGGTAGATTTAACTTGGACTTGAGGGATCACAAGATCTTTACAGAGCTACTATTGACTCTCACCCTTAGAAGCAACCTTGTCCACCATCATATATATCGAAGAGCAATGTTCAATTCAAACTCAAAGTACTAATGACGTGTTCTTGCCACTAATCCCTTCTCAGCCATTCGTGTCTCAACCAAACAACACTTCTACGCAGATACAAACATATGTATAAGCTCTAAGAAAAATAAATTACAGCTTACACAAATTAATGTGAGTTTGCCTGTCGCAAGATTTTACACGGCCGCGTTAAATCGTCAGGCACCGGCAAGCTCAGGATTTTCTTTATTGGCCGCGTGAAAATTGGGGCGAGAGCAAAGAGGAAGGAGGGTGGGGGGGGGAACTCGAATTTTTCGGGGTTCTAATTGAACAGAAAATCTCGTAAAAAGTACCGTTTCAATCAACTAATAGAAATTGAGTTGATTGAACAAGTCACCCGATTTTCTCGGCTTTTTTCATATTTGCGTTAATTGCGAAAAACTGAAAATCGGATCTCTAGAGTTTTTTTCAGGTTGGCGTAGTTATCAGAAAAGTCGGAAAAGTCAAGAAGTGAAACTGACTCAGTAAATCGACGCGACTGTTTAAATTGGTCACGAGTCAAAAATACTCTCGCACGGTTCTTGAATAATCCAACCCCTGGCACATTGCGACCAAGTCATTTATTTTGTTATGAGACAAAATTATAAAACATAAAAACGGAGTTTTATTCAGCTTAAAAGTTCTTTAGCAGTAAACGGCCAATAAAGATAAATCTTTGCCAGTTGCAACTACACAAATAGTATAATACTAAAGAAATTCCTATTTCCTCAAGAGAAATAGAAAAGTGTTTGAAATCAAATTCATATGTACTTGCTAAGAAAAAGAAAAAGCTTGAATTCTCGACTTTCTGTTATCTGTTTTCATTTCACTCTTTTCTGTTTTCTATTTTCTGTTTTCTATTTTCTGTTTTCTACTGACACCCCCAAACTCCAGACGTTAAATGTCGACAGATGTTTCAGGAAAATTTTCAACATCAGGTGACCAAAAGTCATCTCAAATGAACAACAGTGGGACAGGAGTCACAGGACCAAACAAGCCCCAATCGAGTCCAAGATCAAGAAATGAAAATGGGAGTGGATCGGTCGCATGCTCTGCAAGCCTGTTCCTAACTACACCAGTCAAACCCTTGCCCTGGAATCCAGTACAAGGCAAGCGTGGTTGGCCAACCAAAACAGACTTGGTCAAGAAGCGTTGATGCTGAGGTGAAGGCAGCTGGAAGACATGAGGATCTCCCAGAACTGTGCCCGTGGGAGGGGTGTTGTTGCGGCCCTTTTTTCCCCACGGAACTCAGAAGCACAGTATATAGTATTTCGTTATGTAACGGTTTGTAAGTTGCATGTACTTACTAATGTTCCTTCGTATATCGGTTTATAACATTATTAAACCCCCACCCCACCCCCATAGGAAAACCAGGAATGTCATTATGACCCCTCCCACTCGGCCCCCAAGCTGTCAGAGATTTCACTATTGTTGGAGTGTTACACAGGGGGATGTATACGGAACGTGGAGTTCATTGTTTGAAAAGGAGACGACGCCTCCTGTTTTATTACTTTTATGATAGAACCGACAAACGAATATAAAAATGATAGATGCAAATAATTTCACATATACAGTTTTACCGCGCTCTTGATCAGTCAGCGTGCGAGATTCACTGTGTCATCAGCCTAGTCGAGTAAGTATGGGATCGAGTTTATTAGGTTTTAGATTTTAGGGCTTTTCGTGAGTATACAGAGTTCAGTGGTCAGCTGCCACCATTTTTTTCATTTTTCTTGAGATATTTTATTTTCAAGCGCAAATTTGAATGTAAGTGGAAGTATTTATAAAGTAGATATACCTAGAGGAAGACAACATGTTTTTACAAGTCTCTCAGCTCTGTTACATACAGTAAATTCTGTTTATTGAAGAACATACGATTTCTTAAAGATGATGTCTCATTGCATAAACTGTAATGAATTATAAGTCGTGATTACTGTTTTTCACCCTTTTGAAGATAGGTTGGGCATTTTTCATGTAAAACATATAAAATGTTCCGAATTAATGAGCATATGCTGGTCTCCCATAATTCTATTGGATCACATCTTTTATGTTTTATGTTAGAAAAAGCTGTTTTAAAACCTTTCTTCAAAAAGGGTGTATACAGCTATATCAAAGAGTTGTACATAGCGAACTATCAAGTCATGTTTACTGTTTCTTAATGAATATACAGTTTTTAAAAATCAGTGCTTCTTTCCCTTTCCCTTGCCCTTCTTCCCATTAGAAGGCTTTGCAAACAATGATGGGTCCAGCTTGTCAAAAGGTACACCCTTTGTCGCAAACAGTCTCTCGGCCCTTTGCTGTAAGGTGCCTCCACATTTCAGCCCCAGAGCCATCAGAGCTGACTTCAGACGGTCCATACCAATGGCCTCCAGCTGGCTTGTTGAGTTGAAATTGTCAAGATCCAGTGGAGCAACCTGGAAAAGAAAATAGTGTCAGCATATATGTCAACATTTAGAGGAACATGTGTAGCTAAATTGGTTAGAGCGTGGCCTTCTGAGCTAGAGGTCCTAAGTTCGACCCTGGTGACTGCACATCTGTTTGACTTTCTTTTGATCAGTGTAGCTGTAGCTTTGAATTCTCCTTAAAACAGAGCACTGACAGAGAGAAAGAGAGAGAGAGAGGGGGGGGGGGTAAAGGGCGCTCCGTCGGCTTCCATTTCTAACAGTACTCACAGAGAGCTGAGTTGACAACCGATGTTAAATAACTGTACCTTTTTTTCAATCTTTATACCAGGCTCTAAACCTGATGTAAAGTCCCTTATATTGGGCAACTTGAAAATGATTTTGTTTCAAGAAGGTCTCTGAGATTTCAAAACTGAACAATGAAACACGTTTGCTTGCTTCAATAGCACAAAACTCAAGGGGCGTGGTAAAAACAATCTTAAACTTCTGTGAACAAAAAATTATGCAATATATTCCACACCTTAGCATTTGATTATCCATGTATTTTTAAGTTTTAGCTGAGGAAGGCTGAACGGCCGAAGCATTCTATTAAAGTTTTTATAGAGTCACTGGTTGTCTCGATTCCTCCCCATTTTATTCATTCTAGAAGTTCTTGGACTGGGGGACTGTGAATCCTTTGGATCTCTATGACTGGCCTGCACCATTGGTTGGGAGAAACACTTTTATCCTCATTGTATATATATATAATTATATATATACATAAATTATGTTACATTTTGTTTACTTTAACGATGAACTCTTGAATTGATGAGTGTGTTAGAGTTCAGGGTTTTCTGTAGAAGTTGCCAAGAGGGGTCCCAAACAAAACCCAGTGAAAAACAAAAATTCCATTTTTGCGTAAAATACACAACATTTTGCGTTAATGAAAAACCTGGAGTTCCTTCGTACTTATGATATAGTACTGTCAATCAATCCATCAGTTAATAAAAAAATTAGTATGGTACCCTGTGCGTAATGCTAACCTCTGGAAGTGTAAATAACCGGACAAAGTTTCTCATAACTTCAAGCCCTCAATTATGAAAGGAGTTATTTTTGTTTACATTATATTCTATTGACTGCATGTACCTCAAATGTTTCCTTCAGTTGATCAATGGTTGCCTCAGAAACTGCTGATTTTGAAGCTGAATTAGAACTGTCAACTTTCACATCTAACTCTGAGCTGTAATTTCCATCATTTTCAACCTGTGTTGCTCCAACTGAGTCAGTATTCCCTGTGCTGCACTGTGATGCTGACAAACTTATTGTGGAATCACATTGACTTGAACAACTTGTGCTGCTAACCATTGTTGCTGATGATTCTGTTAAGGTAGTTGTCATGGCAATAGCAGAATGCGGCTGGTTCTCTCCAATTAGTGTTGTGGTATCATTTAAAGCTTCAACTTCATCACTATCAAACTCCTCTTCATCTGGATCAAACCTTCAATGTAGAAAAGCAAACACACATGGCCTTATTTTTCTGAAATCTTTATATATCAAACATTAACATATTAATTTTAATTTTTATAAATACCCTGGTGGCAATAGTAATTGTGATTCTGATTTTGAGTTTGCTAAACTGCCATTTACTCTGAAAGCAAATTTGTCAAGAGTTTTTCAAAGAATTAGGTGCCTTATTTTCGAGGTTTTTGAGATTCATAATTATTGCAAAAATCCACTGAATGATAGCGAAAAAAAGAAAAACGTTTTATCTACCCCAGTTTGTCACTAAGGCCATCTGGGCCCTCAGCTAGAAGGAGAGAGTGAGAGAAGTTATTCAATCTAGAGTTAAAGGAGTGTTGCAGTGAAACAAACATATTTTCAACAGGCAATCACACAGCTTACCACATTCTACTTTTCTTTTTTCCTTTCTCTTGCTGGGGAATCTTCCTTTTGGTTCTAAAATCTGCCGAAGAGGTAGATGGAATGGACACAGTTGTACTTGCAGCTCGCAATCCTACACAGAAAGAAAGAAAGTCTTATTTACATTGGTCACACACTGAGAGTTTATTTAAAGAATTACAACTAGACAACCAATTTTTAAATAGTTTACAGTGCTGTCAATAGGATTCAATAGACTTGCAACAAAATTAAATACCGCGGTAGCTATGACTGACTACCATACCGCGGTCTGGACATTTTCTTCAGACATCCCGCACCCTTTTGGGGAAACATGCCTTACATTATCTGACTTTCCGGCTATTTGGTGCTAAAAAATTAAGGTCAGTCAGATGGTTGGAATCACAGATAATACTTTGTTTGGCCTTATGTGTGAGCAGAGTTCAGCCTTTACCTTGCTGTAGAGCATCTCCAATCTGTTCTGCATTCGCCTGTAGCTGCGCCGTGTATTTACTGTCATCAAATGTGTGTTTTGGCTCCTCCCTCAACCTTGCTAGCCTTTCCTCTTTGCGTCTTGCCTTTTCTACCTCACGCTCAGCTTGTTTTGCCACCCAATCAGCAATCCTAGCAAAAGAAACACTGAACTTATAAAAGTTTGCATCACTAACAACAATGAAAGCTTCAGCCAAAGCACTATTCTTAAGGTTTTGAGTCTTTTTCTAAATCTCAAAGAAAGAACTTGTCAGTTTATCTTTTCAGTCCCAGTTTATTAAAATCCAATTTCTCCTTTTGTAACACATACAAAACAAAACATCTGGTAATGAGAAAATAACCATTGATACAGTAGAACAAAGCAAAATATTTGTATACTTTATAAATGAAATAATTCTCCCAAACCTGCATAATGAAAAGCGTTTGCTCCAGTTGGGAGAGTTTACCAATGAAATGAAAGGGTTTAACTTACCAGCCAAGCTAGCAATTGTGTTATCATGTAAAAACAGAGCTCTGGAGTTTTTAGAAAAACAACCAAAAAAAGTTTTTAAAATGAAGGGTTATTCATCATGGAATTACTAGCAACAGCAGTCAAAACGTCAAACTCATTATGTTTCACTGTATTTTTTGGACTATAACCTGCACCGCAGATAACACACACACCCATATTTCGATGACTAACAGAAACCAAAGTCAACAGACAACCACACCCTTATATATCAATCACTTCTTCCACTTTTATTATTACGTTTATCATCATGTTTAAAGTTTAAATTTAGCAGAACATTTAACTGTTCAAAAGGACTTTATGTGTTGTACTTGTAGCCAGACCAACTTCAGAATCTAACAGATAACCCTCACCAGTCCTATAGATTACCTGCATCTTCTCCAATACAAGGTAAAATTAACAGATAACCCATGAGTTATAGCTGGAAAATATGGTAGTTAATTTTTGAAACTGTCAGACAATCAAATAAGTATCATTTTATTAACTAAAAAAGAATTTAGCTTTAAACATCTAATAATTCAAAACATACTTTTTCTCATCATTTACATCTCTCATTCGCCTTCCACTAAGGTCACGACAAGCTTCTCTGTTTGTTGTTTTTTCAATCTGTGCTCCAATTGCTCGAAGCATTGAACCAAAGCCTCCTTTCCCTCCCGGCAGGCATGTCTGGACCCTGAGCACATCTCCGGCTACAAGGTTTACTTTGTTGCACGGGCTTACCAAGTGTCCGTTCAAAGTGATGAAAATATCTTGTGGGGGAACCTAAAGATGAAACAGTTTAAATGTTAAAACTCCTCCAAAATTTTCAAACTGACTATAGTTTTTATCTTTTATTTTAAAAACAATACATCTTTTTGTTTAGTTAACTATTTTCTTCACTCTATTAGATTATCCACTCATCTTCAACTTCTCTTTGTCTCCTGCCCTTTCCCTGAAATTTCACAAGTTTCAAGTTCATTGCAGAAGTAGTTCAAGAGATAGCTGTGGTTTTATATTTTACTCTCATCCGAGTTCCTGACGTGACGTCACTACCTTTCTAATTTGCATATTTGAAAAACCTTAATATCTCAGCAACCAAAAGAGTTATTTTAATGAAATAAACTACATTTTTCATCTTTTTCGACAAACTTTCTAACACTTTAAATTCCATAATTCCGATATATACACTTTAAATTATTATGCTATTAGCATGTCAAGGAAAACAACACTCCAGAGGTAGGCTGCCATATTAAAAAGTTAATCCATACTGAGAAAAGATGACTGAAGAGATAACAATCTAATGAAAAAAGCAGCTAGTCCACTTCAGCCGCCATTATGTTGTCACATTTTTGTCCTCAGTTTCTCAACCTTTTCCCGCAATGTTCACAAACTTTTGCTTTGCTGTCAACAAACTTTTGCTGTGTTGTCAACCAACTTTTGCCATAAGATTTGGGAAGTCATGTTTTCAAACTCTTACTGCAATGTTCACAATTTTTTGCTGTGAGGTTTGGGGAGCCGTGTTTTCAAACTTTTGCCATGACACTTGTGGGCCTCTGTACTATTCTTTTATTTTTTAACTCAATCTGAGCTAGGCTTACCAGACTTAATGAGGACAAAGGATATAAAATTACTGCTATTCATGAGAAAGGTCTCAGACTGATACATAATAAAACACCTAGGTTTCCAGAAAAAGAAAACAAATTGTCATTAGACCAAATGTTTCATTGTAATGTTTTCCAGAAGCAAGTCATTTCAATGCTTTACTAACTTAAAATTTCACCCACTAGATCTTGAAACCAGGTGGAAACATGGATCTTTATTTAAATTTTTATCTTAAAATTAGTTGCTAGGCAATCACATGCAAACTTTACAATGAGTTACAGACATCTCCATCCTGAATCGATTGCTCAAGATTTCGCTAAGTTTCCGAACTCACCCATACTTCATTATGGATATGAAGCTATTGATCTTCAGACCAAAACATCAGGAGGTCACCTTGCTTTATGAGCAACTAAAAATACTCAAAATCACTATCTGGGTTAGGAGTAATGGTGAGTTTGTCATTTGCCGGCTAAGATGGCGGACGGTCACGTAATTGTCTGCTCTGGCTAAGTTTTAATTACCAGCAGCCTTGGCTGGATCCTAACATTATCGCAATATAACGGATGTCTAGTTAACATTTGGAAGATAGCTAAGCTGAATCAAATAGCAAGTGCAGCAATTACAGTCAACATTACAAGGGATTATTTTTTGACTCGGAGTACCAACAGGTAACCCACATTATTATGAGCGACAATAATATCATGAAGGCAATAGCGGAAGCAGTCTCATTACTAATTGTAGAGAAGATCTCAGGGAGCAGTGAAATAATGGAAAAACTATCGAGCTCCATCTCAAAGGAACCAATCTTCATAAATTCTGTCACTAACAAACTCGGAGCTCAGACGGATGCTTTAAAGCAAGAGATTTATGACTCATTGTCTCTCGACTATTGAGATATAAAGAGCCGACAGGCAGAAATTGACAGCATCTACGACGAACTTCAACAAAAAAATTTGGAGCTCGAGCAACAAATTGACGAGCTCAAACAATATGGTAGGTGAAATTGTCTCCTTGTCCATGGGATCACAGAATCGCCTAAACACGAGAAAGAAAACACTGATGAAATAGTAATCAGTTTAATAAGAAAAAAGCTCGGCATTGAACTATCTACTGCTGACATTGAGAGATCGCACAGAGTTGGTCGCGGCCACCAGAATACCAGCTATGGGGAGGCTGTTAGTGTAAAAAGAAAAAAACCACCGCCCATTATTGAAGTTGAAGTTTGCTTCTTACCGAGTGCGAGCTGAAATCTTCAAGAGCAAATGCAAGCTTAAAGGATCAGGCATCAGGATCACAGAAAGCCTCATCAAAAAAGGCATGGAATTGTTTAATATTGTTCTAAACGATCCCAATGTGAAATCTGCCTGGACACTCGATGGCAGGGTGATTGCTCTAAAGATCAATGAAGGAAAGTAAGCATTAAAACCACTAATGATTTGTACAAACTTTCAACATAACCAAATAGTGTTGCCTATCTTACAGTATACCTTATGTTTATCTACCAAATCTTTTATTGATACAAGAACTTAACTAGTTCTACCGATAATTTTCTCTTCAATTCTGATTAGCCGAGGCTGCTGGTCATTGACATCCTTTTTTTCGTTCCGCGAATTTGTTAATCTCTGAAATTTTACATTTACATTTTGTTCTTTCATAGTGTTATTCTCAGCTTAGTGTTTTCTA
>JAOBAT010075777.1:7307-20649 GCA_026413305.1 Hydrozoanthus tunicans | reverse complement strand
CTCACTGCTCCCCGGTTTTAAAAAATTAAATTACATTGCGCATTAAAGCAAACCGTGCAAGAAGATCCAGAGCAATTAACATTCCTTAGAGACTACGTGTGTTTATGTTACTAATACTCTTTAACTTTATATACTTTTTTTCAGTGTTTTGGCATTCGTGAGTTTGTAGACAGAGTTAACACTATCAGAATGCAAAGGGCGCTTGATAATCTCTCAGCAAACCGTGTTTTTTTGCGGCACTGAAAGGCTCTATTTCAAGGAGTCAGTAAGCCCGCATGCAGAAAATCTACTTTGTCTTTCCAAGTGTCATTACCCGCATAAAGTCCTCCAATGTAACTTGATCATCGCCATCAGAATCTGCAAACTTGATCATCTCCTGTATATCTTGATCTGTAACCTTTTCCCCAAGGGCATTCATAATCATCTTTATCTCGTCGTCTGTAATATATCCGCTTCCATCATCATCTAGAGTCATAAAAACTTCCTTCAATTCATCCTCAAAGCTTCGACCGTCGATCTTCCTCGCCATCAAGTCCAGAAACTCTTGGAAATCTATCTCTCCGTTGCCATCTGTGTCGACCTCCTTAATCATGTCCTTCACCTCTTGTTCAGTTGTCTTGCGGCCAAGCGAATTCATCACTGTACCCAACTCAAACACTGTTATGGTACCGTCGCCGTCTTTATCGAACATATTGAAGGCCTCTTGAAATTCGGCCAACTCTTCTTCGGAGAAACCGCGGTCATTCATAGTGTAACACAGAACAGAAACACACTTTACAGCAAGCGAATTTACGGTGTGTCGATTCGGTTCACTCGCTAGAGGCAGAAAGCAATGGGCTGAGACAAATAGACGATGAAAACTCGACCAAAACGACTCGGATGGGTGCAGTTGCAAGAACGCTCTGTTTTGTTTGATCTCCAGACAATGGAATTTTAGACACCCCAAACTGCACAAATTATCTTACCAAATGAGTAATTAATAAAGGCGCACATGATTAAACCCCAGGGGCAGCATTTGACATCTCCTATTGTTGCTTTATTGCGTATTTAACGCATGGTGATAAAAGAATGATCAATGAGTGTAGGTTGAAAGAAGAGAAAAGATTTGATCAGTTGTACTACGCAAAACTAGCGAGCTAGATTTGAAATTGCAATCCGTATGCATAAAGAACAACATTTGTGTGTATTGACAGATTTCTTACTAATTTTTGACAAAACGCTCAAGGGTATCATTCAAAGCATTTCTGCAAAATCCGGAACGGTCGTTTGTGCATGTGACATGACCAAAAACGTACACTGAACCCTTTTTTTATAAGAACGCCTTATTTTTGGCCCGAGGCTACAAGTTTGGGAATCATTGCCCAAAATGTTCTCAATATAGCCAAATGTGTTTAGTTTACTTGATCTTTTTATAAGGGCGGCGAGGCTGGGAAAAACTAACTAGTTCTTTTATAAAAAATCCGGAGTGTTCTCATGTTCCATCTTTCTCAGGCGCACGCAAACGTTCCGGAAACATAAAGCTCAGTATAAAGAAACCAAATGTTTTGTGTCGTAATATAATGTAACGAAAAAATAAAGGCTCAGCCTCGATCGAGTGTGTTCTTAGCATGTTTTTAAATTTTGCAATTTGGCCTATTTTCAGTCTGACGATCTTATACAAACGGTTCTTAAGAAAAACAAATAGTATACCAGCAAACAGGCGCTTTACTTTAGTATTTTTTTTAGGGTATTTTGGGGACTTTTCCGACGGCCCTCCTTACCCGGTTTTTAACCACGAAGCTGAGGGGAGGGGGGGGGGGGTTCTTTCTAAGCTCCCCAACCTGAATTTGAACTCCCATCCCGTTTAAACTTTGTACAAGGTCGGCTGTGAGTGTGAATAAAAAAGGCTTCAGAAATAAACTGATAGGATTTGAAGTGGCTCCAAGTGCTTCACTAATCAACATACTGTTACCGACAAAATGCAAATTTTGAAGGTTTTATTACAGTATATCCATAGAATGGCTCTTCACCCAAATAAACTAAGTTAACATACTCTAAAAATTAAAAATAACAATTTCATGATAGTAATATGCAACTAATAATTATAATGCTAACTAATTTATCCACGTTAAAACTAACTAAATCAATCTACGCTAAAAAACTAACAAATTCATGATAAAAAAGTACAATTAAAAGTCAAAATACAAAACATTGGAATTAAGACCGAAGCAAATTACGATAAACGAGATTTTAGAAAATCAAAGGCCTGTTTTGAAAATGATTCGCTGTCCACACACAATTTTGTCCCTGAAGACAGTATATTGAAGATCCGAGCAGCAGTGTCTTGTAAAGTGTTACTAACACGCAGAACCACCAGGTTGACTGGACTATTTGATTTTTACTTATAACCTAATCACTGAAATCGCTAAAGTTTATTAAAATCGTTAAAGGCTCACTTGTTTTCGACTAAAAAGCCTTCATCAGGAGTCAGTACGTTAGAGTTAATTTTTAATCAATTGTTTAATCACAAGTCAGTCTTTAACAATTTTAATAAATTTATAGCCGTAACGTATAAAAATAGGGTCACAGTGCATCCGTTCCTTTGTCGCAGGTGTCATCTCGATCTTTAATACCAAGATCTCACCTGTAGTTTTGCTACAATTTTTCAAAAGAATGCGCTAAAAAAGCTTTAGCTGTTGCAAAAATCTTGTATAAAGTGTGACAACAAAAAGAAACCGTTTGTTAGACTGTTTAATATTAATTTATGCAAACGAAATCAAACAGTGAGTTGTGTGTCATCTTTTGTCCGTTGTGCCAAAAAAGGAGATGACGCGTCTTTCAAATGCCTCCTCACCGCGGCAACCAGCCAAACGATCTTATTGTCCAGTTGCAAAGATTCCATGGATAAAAATTTATTGATCAGTTTTATGGAGCTCTTGCCGTAATTTAGTTGAAGGGTTCCTCTATTGACTATAATGATTGTAAAGGACCAGGAATAATATAATTAAAGTGGGAGATATTGTGCTGAAGTAATCGCAGCCTGGTCGGAGTTCTTAATCGGAGGTAAGGTAACAAACGTCCGTTGTTGATTTCTTGCTCCCGTTTGTATATATATACTGTGTTTGTTCAGTCTTTTCGAGGGCTAGATCAACTTAGAGTTCATTCATTACGTTAAGTTACTGTTTCTAAACTTCAAAGATGGACAATTCATGATATTTCTCTTAAACGAACCAATAAAGTACAATTTTAATTGAAATTGGTTTCCGTATAAACCTGCAGCGTGTATGTTTCATTGTGTACCTTTCTCGATGATCGCTTCTAGAATATAATTAGATCAAATGTTTATGCATCGAATGAACTATTCATTCTAGCAGAAACCACACAAACGAAAAGGTATATTTAGATATTAAGAAGACCGGGCTTTGATCCGGTGATATAGGTTGTTTATACTCTGAGGTGATGCAAACAGGTCAAAGTTATGATATTTTAAAATACTCGCAGTCTGTTATCGCGGTCTCAGAACGAGAGTTTTGCCATTTCCTGTTCGAGACTTTTGTGTTTCGAGTTGTTCTTCATCAGCAATGCTTTTTTTTTGTCAGAATTTCGTTGATCACAAGCTCTTTGGTTTTTCCTTTCAGTTGTTTGAACGCTTTGAAGCTGCGGATAACCGAGAATTTCCCTTCGATCCATACCGCGATCCTACATGTCTTTCCCTCATGAGCACATGCATAATCTGACGAGCAAACAGTAGAAAATCCCAGATTCTTTTATTGTATTCAGAATTGGAGCCTGTATGAAGCCTTTTTGCTAATGGTATAATTGGAACTCAAGACTTCCTTTCATCGAATTGATCGTGGGTCATTTTCGTCCTTTATTGGGAAAAACCGTTTTCAGTTGGTTTGGTTCAGCAACCAAATTGTTTCAAACGAAAAAGGTTTAAAAAGAGTGATCTATCGGAAATTTTAACCAACCACGCAACCTGTTTAGGTTGAAATCGTTGGTCCCATATTAGAACGGCATGTAGTGCCTTATCTTGAAATGATTCGAAAAAAGTTAAAGTAGTGGTTTCTAGACCTTGGAATAAGATGGGTTAAGTCAGACTCTGAGTTTTTATGTATGTGGGTACACCAGGTTAGTGGAAGTACCCTTATAAATACTTATTTAACTGATACTTTTAATAAGATTATACACAAATGAAAGTTGCTACACAAAACAGCATTTACAAACCCTGGGCAATAATTTTGGAGTACCTTGAATAGTCGCTCAAATTGTGCAGCTAATTTCTTTGACATCTTTCAAGAAGTGCTTATTATAAATGGTTCAATGACTTTGTGAATTGTGCAAACTGATTTTAGCAAATTAAGATTGTAAGATGTGATTTCTCTGTATGTTTACTGCAAATCACTTTTGTTTATACCAAAGGGCAGGGGGTGGCTTGTTTTGATCATCTTTACATATCACTTTTTTGATACAATCAACATAAGTATGTGTAATATTTTCTTTCCCTTACACAGTTCTATTTTTGTTTTGTAGATTAAAGTTGTTTTTAGTTTAATGGATGAGTTGGTAAGAAAAATAGTTGTTTTCTAAAACTGATTAGAAAATTATGCCAGAAAGTACACTCTAATATAATGTTATACAAATCACAATAATCACTGCATTATTATTAGTATTGGTGTTTTTAATTTACTGTTTAACTGAACATTCAACAGGGCATCCAACCTCGAAAAGCCCATATGGTTTCTTTGGATGTCCTGTACCCCACTTCTTTTTTAAAATTCTGACAATTGCTAACCTGGCAATAATCACAAGTTACCAAGTATTCCTATTTAATAGTCATTTATCTATTTGTATTTTGTTTTCTATTGTGATGTAAATTTTAATTAATGGGTCAAATAAAGTCTATTGTTGTTATTAATATCATTTTAAAACAAATTAACAGGCTGGGTTATTCTAATCAAGTCCAAAAGGACCTTGTGTGATGTTCATGGAAAAGAATTACTGGAAATTATCTACCATCTGTTAACAGTAAAGAAAATGAATGAATGGTTAAAGGAGTTCTGCCCTGAGTGCAGCAAGCATAGCACCTGTGCTTCCTATCAGCCAGTGGTCCAGGAACTGTGGTCAGAGCACAGTGTTTTGGCTTTGAAACTTACAAGTGGCTATTATTGTAACACAAATTTTTTGAAAAGCCAGAAATGGAGAAGACGGACACACAGACAGTTTGCCATACTGGTGCAAAACTCTTTATTTTCAATTTTTACAAACCTTGTTCGACATCAATCTTGGATGGTTGCCTTTCTGCTGGCACTCTTGCTTGTATGTTGCCAAGGTAACCATGTTGAACCTGCCCCAACAATGCAAGGAACCAAACTACTGGATGCCATGACGCCAGTAGGTAAAGCCCTCTATTACAAGATTCCAGACTCTGTGTTTGACTGCCAAGTTGAACGCTTAATGGTAAGAAAAATTTTGTAAATTAAATAGATGTACATACTATAGTTATTACTATTAAAATACAAGGTTTATCATATAGTTGTGGTCAAAAAGGGAAAAACTGAGAATTTTTGACTGCTATATGCAATCTGCAGGGTATCTTTAACCAATGCATGGTGATGATTGTGCAATGGTTTCTTTAACTATGTAGTGCTGTTTGTTTTTAAAAATTTTGGCACTCCAGCCAATTTTGTTACAGTGCCAAATAAAATAATGATATGATTGTATTGAATGGTATATAAAGAAACCTGATCATACAGTCAACACCATTGGCATATATATTTGTCTGATGACTATATCTAGTAAATACAAATTGAACTGAGATGAAAAATTGTTTCATTTATATTTTCTATGTTCAATAAAATTATGCAGAACAATAACTATTTATAAATTTGTTTTAATCTGATATATTACTTATATCAAAGGTTTGGGTTCTTTGAATCTGCCAAAGGTGACTTGTCATGTCATGTTTTGGGTCTACTTATTTTTTCCCCTTTTTTTCTTTAATTATTTCATCTTCATTAATCCACTATAATTTTCAAGCTTTTATACTTAATTAATATCATGATATTTTTTTCTGTTTCTAGGTAACTGGGGCAGATGACAGGTTCCTACCACATTGGTTAGTGTATGACAATCTTGAGAGAAAGTTGTGTGGAATTCCTTCAAACAGCAATATAGGAACATACACAATTCTTGTTGTAGCTTTATCCAGGGGGGAGCTAAAAAGAGGCCAAATGTGTGGCTCAAAGACCTTTGTGATTACAGTGCCACCTGAAAAAGACACAGTCCCTACTCCACTCATGAGTGCTGCTCTACAAAGAGCTAGTGTGGATGCAGATGGTGTTTTACAATTCGACAACCCAAACACTCACCACAGGATTGCATGTTTTCCTGGAACCCATTCTACGTTTGCATCTGTACTGGTCAATATTGATTTGAATCAGTTGAATGGTCAGCAGCGATTAAATTTACTCCATCGGGTTGCTATTCATCTTGGGTTAACACCCAATAAAATTAATGTGTTCTCTGATCAGGTCCCACATCCACTGATATCTACCCTTGAGTTACCATCACTGATTGCTACTGGTGCAGGGAATGGCAGGTTTGTTAAAGGAGTGAAAACCATTTTTACCTGGACCCTTGGTTGTGGTGCTATAAAGGTGAATGATAAACTCTTATCCCATCTTACAAAATCCTCCCAAGATGGTACTTTTGGTAAGCTGTTGAGTCAATCCATCTATGGTTGGCACATCACTACAGGTGTTCAAAAAGCCACACCAAAGATTAGAGTTCGACGCGCTGCTTTACTTGGCACTCCTACTCCAACAACAACAGTTGCCATACCAACAGCAGTTTTTGTATCCAGAACTACAGTTTTACTTAATGGTAGTGTCTCCCTTTCAAGGATTGCACCAAGTGTTAATTTATCGAGTTCATTGCCAGTCAGGAAGTCCTCGTCTCTCGCTATGCAAACTACATCACTCTCTCCATCAAGTGTGAAAACTGCCCCTACAATGACAATAAACTCTTCATTTCCATCACAGCTTCAGACCTCTACTTCATTGGAATTTAGTCCAAGTATATTGCTAAAAAGTACAACGGGTGCTGCAGAAATTAACACAACTTTAGTGACTGGCCTATTACCCTCACCAAGTTCTTTTTCACCAAACATGACAGTTGAATTGTCCCCCAGTCCTTCTGCAAGTTTGCAGACAGCAATGTTTAGCTCTGTTGTGGAAGAAATGACAACTTCATTAATTGTTGGATCAAATTCAACAATTGTACTTTCAGTGTCTGACAGTGGATTAAATAGCTCTTCCATCAGTATAAAAAGCAGCAGTTCAAAATCTTTGGAGCAAACTGTTAGTGGCCAAGTCTCAGAAACCATGGAACCAAGTGTTGTTATCAACACCACAGTTTATCAAACAAGTTTGATCAACATTTCTCTGTCAGTGCCAAGCTCTGTTCTTTCAGTTCCATCATCTTTGCCAACAAACAGTACTGTTGGAATTCTTCGTAGTTCATCTTCAGGTTTTATATTTTTAGCTCCTAGTTCCACTGGTATAGTTAAAGCTAACTTGAGCTCATCTTTTGTAACTCTTCCAATCAGAACTGACAGCCTCAAACCAAGTACAAACCAAACAAGTTTGTCTTCATTGCTTACTTCCACATCTCCTTTTAGTCCTGCTGCAACAAGCCACACTGTCATGGCAACAATGTTGAACACAACTTATGTTACACAAGCTATTTTGAAGTCAACATCTGATTCGTTACTGTTGAACAAATCCAGTATCTCATCACCAGTGCTTAGCATGACAAGTTATGCTTCATCACAACCTTTAAACTTGAGTTCTTCATTTGAAGTAACAGAATCAAGTCCAACAAAAAGTACGATGGCTTTCATCCCATCAAGCGCACAAATTTTTACTGACATACTATCACCCTCCCTCAGCTTAGCTTCAAATAAAACTGATGATTTGGTTACTAAAACGAGGAGTTTTGAACTCAGTGCAACACCTTTGGTATCCAAGACAACAGTTTCTGTTACCATGGTAACAGTCCAACCAATCTCAACCCCACTGATGAGCTCTTCAGTTCCTCTGTCACTCACCTCTTCAAGGTAATGTTGAAAAAAGAAAATCTAATCAAAGGCTAATTCATTTACAAAGCTGCAGAGGCTCTTGAAAATAGAGATCAAACACCTACATTGTTAATGTTCAAATTCATGATAGCTTGCTAGTGTACTTCTTTTGTTTAGATGTTGTAATGAACTAACATTCCAAAAAATAATGGTTCATATTCTAAAACTTAGTAAGGTATGAATGAGACATGCTTTTTATGTTGACATTTTACTTGTGTTAACATGCTCCTTCAAGTTATCTATTTTTTTTTATATAAAATCAGTTTTTAACACAGTGAAATGTTATCATGTATTTTAAACTTATGGGAGCAATTTTTTTTCTTGGAAAGCTCCTTTACTATATATACATTCACTGATCTGCTTAACTTATTTTTCCCTTAGTTTTATTGCTGCAGTAAATGTTACAGAATCACAAGGTAAGAAACATTTTTTTTTGTTTTAAAGTTAATACATTAAAATCCTTGAAATAGTTAATAATGCATGCATAGTTTAAATTGCTGATTGAATTTGGGCTTTACCCAGGGTTAAAAAGAACCATAATTCAGCGTTTGTCACATGAATAACTAAGTCATGAGAGCAAGTGACTAAGCAGGGCAGACCTCTCTTTGTTTTGTTTTCTTGATCGAGTTCCGGTACCATTTAATTTTAAACGTTTTTAGCAATAAATTAAGGCTGTGCACACGAGTCACTTTGATTCCTTGATATTGTTACAACAAGAACTTGTCCAAGCTAGTACCATCTATACCTTATAACGATCGTATAATAACACTTCTGTCGATGTTAACGTTATGTGAGATCTATTAGCCGTGTAATAAGCAAACTGGTTAGCAAGAGCCAAGCCAATACCTCTAATTCTTGGGCAAGGATCTTACTAACAACACGAAATGGTCTCGACCGTTTTGTTAATGAAATAGGACTAAAACTGTCCAATTCAGTGTCCGAAATAATAAGTGGATTTCAGCTTACGTAATGTTTACAAACAGACCTTTTCAAATCTAAACGCCTTCGGGACCTTAATTAAACAAAGAAACTACCAAACGAATGAAATAACAGTGGACTCATTTATAGCAGTGGCTGAAACTCGCCTAGATGAATTGGATGAGAAAATATCTGAGGACGGCAAAATATTTAGCTGTCAGAGGAATTTTTTTAATCCAGTTATTTCCAAATTGGACAAGCATATAGTCTTATTACTTATTAATTGTGTCGATTCTTACTGTCAAGCCCTTGCTGCCTCCGATATGTCTCCAAGAATGTAAGCTAATGTTTTGCTTCGCTGTTTTCGCAAAACACTCAAACAACGACGTTTTGAGCTCTTTGAAGTACTTTTGTTGAAACCATTGGTCCTTGTCTCAAAAATCCGTCTTCTTTTAACACGGGAAATCCCAAATTATCGAAACAGAGAGTAAAGCTCGACAAATCGCGGCTAGAAAAGAAAAAAATAATCCCAATTTTCAGACGAGTATAGCTCGCCTTGCTAATAGGCGCACGCTGGCGACAATGGCGCTGATTGGTTAGTTTTGTGTTTCCAGGGATTTGATTGGCTCAGACAAGCTGCCCTATTTTTTTCTATCAACCCAATCTGAAATAATACAGGTTTTACAATTCTTTACTGGACAGTAGATTGATAACTATGCTTACAACATTAGATTATTTGCAAGCTGTATGATTTGGTGTGAAAAATTTTAGATGGGGACTCTAGTTTCGAGTTTTTTGCAAGTTTTTCAAATGCCTTTTATACTTTAATGGGCGGTGATAATGCTCATGAGGCGCTTTGAGTGAGTTCGTTTCTCCGTGTCATTCTCCTCCTATTAGTCCCGCTATGCAAAATAAGAAAGTCTGTAATATAAATATTGTTACTGTTACTTTTGTATTGCTTATTCAGTTATTTCTACTTAACATACAATGATAGACAGTTTAAGAGCTGCTAGTCGGCTGGGTAACCGCATGACACCATCTGAACATCTCTGGCCATGCTTTCGAATAGAATATCGTTTCCTATTATTAACAAGAACAAATAGTATCAAATGCTTTAACTATAAAAATTTTTCCTTTAATCATAATCTAAATATGTTTATTGCTACTTTTTGTTAACATAAACTTTAACGGTTTAATGTAATTAACAACTAACAATGATAGCTATTCATCAGTAATAATACTTTCTTTACTTTCAATTCCTGTGTTTTTTCTAACGTTTAACACATGGTGAAGGGCATGTAATCTAACAACGGTGTTTTTCTGTCTTTACTGTCTGCAGTCCTGAGTGCTTCACTGTCAAACACTTCATACACAAGTGTAGTAGAGTTTGCAAAGACCCTGTCCCTGAACGCATCCACACGGGTCCCAGACTCCCCTTCCGTTACCCCAGTGCTGAACGAAACCACAGTAGCAATAGTCACAGGAAGCCCAGTGTCGTCTGTGTCAACAGGAGTAGAACCCAGCAAACCGTTCAATTCGGTTACCGCTACAGATGTGTTAAACCAAACAGTTAGGGTTGCCACTAACGAAAGCAGCAGAATGACGTCGATGATGCCCACTTCAATTATGCAAGCTTCAACCTCTTCATCTTTGGCAGAAAGCAGCTTACTAGCTACAAAAAGTATCCTGTTCAATGTTACTAGGTCCACAGAGCTGGTATTAACACCAGTCACACCACAATCGAGTTTTTCACGCAGTATCTCACGCAACATGTCTGAGGCTGAAACACCGAGCTACACTTTAGTAATTCAAAGCATCGCAACTACACAAGTGATTCTTGCCAGCTATCCAGTAATTACGGCAACAACCATTAGCAAGACAGAAGACTTAAGTGTGCCAGGCCCGTCAGTGACGTCAACTTACAGTGATCAACTCCAGCCAAGCAGTGCAATCACTCATCCACTTACTGTTGCTGTTACATCATCAGTTGATGTTGATGAATTAAGCTCGACTATGATGATGTCAAACTCATCAAGTGCAGTATTAACTTCCAGCGAAAGTACCGTGTTTGTGCCGATCTCTACCCCGGTCAGTAGCACTGAGCTGTTTGCTCCTTCGACCATTGAAAAAGGATCATCAATTCTCTTAAGTTCCCCTTCAATAATTCCCAGTCCAAGAGTTACAAGGGACGTCACACCGTCCTTGACTACCCAAGTTTCCATGGAGCTTTTTAGTGGTACCCAGACTGGAGCCGTCAGCAGCAACAAACCAAGTATCCACACGAGCATCCCTCTACCTGCTTCTAAAACTACAGGTATTTTAAGTGTTCTTCACCAGAATATTTGTATAGTTAGATCTTATCTACTCTTTTTCAAACTTTCAGTCGTTGCTGTCTGTTCTCTAGAAGGCTTTAAACGCATACGCATACTCTTTTAACTTTAACGCAAAAACATACACCTGCTGACACAACTTGTTCAGAATATCAATTGCTGTGGTCATTCACTCAAGAATGGATTTTTTCTTTCTGCTGCCTGTGTTTATCCTCTGTGCCGACGAAGTCGCCTTAATCTAAGAGGTTGACTCTTGACTTTCGTATTCACCGTTGATTTCACAAGCAGTAATGCTTTCTTAAAATTCTAACGAACTCCCTCGCCAATCTTCAAAGCACAAAGCACTGCGAAGCTTTAACTAAATCTTGAACGTACTCTGACGCAAATCATGAAAGCAAGTGAGTAACTTCGTCGAGGACGGCTGCTAACGAATCTGAGGCAATCTTCGTTCTTCACCAATATTAATGCCTGCCTACAAATCTGTTTGCCAAACATGCCTGGTTTTGGAAGCATAACGCTGTAAAGGCATATTTACTTTTCTAATCAATGATAATCGAACACTAATACTGCTAAATCTTCTCAACTAAGTTTGCTGCTTAACGAAATGCAAATGCAATTTACAGTTGGCATTGCCAGTGTTATTTCTGTCAGCCGCTTTCAGTGTTGGTAAAGGGCTTGAAAGGGTTATCTTTGGAATTTCGAACAAAATTTGGAACACTACGATGAATATTGTGGTTGGTGAACTTTGGGCTTGTTTTTTCCTGCCAGTCAGTGTAGAGCACAGTGTGGTTGGTAGGTCTGTCAGTTAAGGTGTCACTTGTTGACTTGTTTTTCCCGCCAGTCGATTGGGAGCACCGTGTAGTTGATAGGTCTGTCGACTTGTCATATGGTGTCTTGGTTTTCCCGCCAGTAGGTGGGAAGCGTCGTGTAGTTGGTAGGTCTGTTGACAAGTCAAGAAGTAGCTTCTTTTACCCGCCAGTCGGTGTAGAGCACCGTGTAGTTGGGAGGTCTGTTGACATATCATCAGGTAACATGTTTTTCCCGCCAGTCAGTGGAGAGCATTATGTGGTTGGTAGGTCGACTGACGTGTCATGTGGCTTTCCGCCAGTCAATGGAGAGCAGCGTGTGTTGTGGGACTTTTTACTGTTTTTCTGGTATTGTGTGACATTTTTTATGGTTTTGGTACTACTGCTACAGCTGACACCTCTATTTCCTCTCGCATGGCATCTTCTCTCGAGGTGCAGAAATCATGAATTGATTCTTGTATTTACTGTCGTACACTATGTTTACGTGACGTCGCAACAAAGCTTGTTCTCTGCTAATTGTCACTCTAGTAGATGTTGTCAAGTTACGTCGTGACACAAGTGTTTTATCTTACAACTTTGCCCACGTTTTCTCAAGGTACATATTACACTACTACAGAGTCAAAGATTGTTGAAGTCACGCGTTCAACTCTTACGTTATTCCCGTCGTTACTCCCTCGCGTGACAGACACTGAAACAAGAATTTCAACATCAAGCACAGAGTTAACAACGAGATATTCAAAGAGCTTTCCTAGCGTGTTATTTTCAACATCAAGAATGAGTAAAAGTTTGCAACCGCTGGATACCATTACAGCTGTCAGCTCTACTAGATTGCAACCGCTGGTTTTCAGTACAGTCGTCAGCAATACAAGTTTCTCTTCGCTGGATTCCAGTACAGCTGTCATTAGCAAAACCTTGCAACCGATTGATACCAGATCAGCCGTCATTATAACAAGCTTGCAACTTCTGGACACCAACACAATCAGTGGTACAAGCTTACAACCGCTGGTTACCAGTATAATGGTCAGTACTACGAGCTTGCAACCGCTGGATACCAGTACAGTCGTCAGTAGTACAAGCTTGCAACCGCTGGATACCAGTACAGTCGTCAGCAGTACAAGTTTGCCTTCGCAGGTAACCAGTACATTTGTCAGTAGTACAAGCTTGCAACC
>JAOBAT010075766.1:0-15043 GCA_026413305.1 Hydrozoanthus tunicans | reverse complement strand
CAAAGCAACTTTGTATGGAGTGTTTCGTGCCATTCCAAGTTTGAAACTCAATAACTTTTACATAATTTTTTTAAAACATCACCAAATTTTCGGACTTTTCCTAAAATGTATTTGGTACTAGTAATTTGGATTCAGGCATTTGTGAGCTGGCATGACAACATAATTTTGATTTACAGTTTTTCAATTTTTTGTTTTTTCGTAGATTTTAGTCGATATTAGTCGAGTTTCATGACAATAGCATTTATAGGTATGGAGTTACTAAGGGGGAGGGGGCAAGTCACAGGAACTTAAAAAAAAGCCCAGTCTGAATAGGGTTAACGCTTTCTCTCATATTGGGCATCAACGAAAGCACTCTTTAATCTTGATTGGAAAATTCTGCTAGAATTGAGACCCAAGTTATAAAAAGAGCAATGACTTAACTAGAGAAAAAGAACACCAATGAACACAAACCATGTATTTATACTCAGCCACTGCTGTCCATTTTTGGTTTTTGGTCTCCGGCAAATCAAAAGGTGTTTCTTTGTCAATCTGAAAATTGATAGAAGTTAAAAAGCTTTGTAAACTTGTTTACCATTCTACTAGTGTGTGCGAGCTGTGAGCTGTGACTGGCTGCCACGCGTGAGGCCCCGAGTTCGATCCCCGGCTTTGTCGAGGATTGAAATTTGGGCAGCCTTCTTTCGCCACTGCGTCCTTGGACAGGGGCGTGTGGCCTGTTACTAAGGGAGGTAATCTTCTTTCAAAAAGAAATAAAATTTTAACTAGTATTTTTGAAAAAAATACCATGAGCTGACGGAGCGGTTTTGGAACGTGAGTGAGTTGTCTCTTAAGTGAAACCTGAGGTCGCTGTACCTAATCCTCCACAACTGACTCTTCAGCTCCTTCTCAAGTTTGTAATGCCTGTTGCATGATGGGAGAACTTTGATATCAAAATGCCGATGACCAAGTAGAGATGTACATAAGACAGTTGTGTTTGGGGATATCGTAAGCAACAATTTCTATAGCCAAAACATTTTTGTTGAAACCTGATGATAGATTACCAATGACAAAGATCC
Source organism: Hydrozoanthus tunicans (assembly GCA_026413305.1). Classification (NCBI taxonomy): domain Eukaryota; kingdom Metazoa; phylum Cnidaria; class Anthozoa; order Zoantharia; family Hydrozoanthidae; genus Hydrozoanthus; species Hydrozoanthus tunicans. The sequence goes on along the minus strand of JAOBAT010075766.1, from coordinate 13,991 downwards.
CCTTTAAACTAATACTGACTCAAGCTTTCTCGGAATAAATATATACTCCCGAATCACTCGTTTTATCTAAAGTTTGTAGTGTAAACAAACACGAGTTTCGGAAGCGAATGCAACTAGCCGAACAATCTGGGAGTACTCGGGGAATACTCTGACATAGCTCATGCTAGAAATAAGATCTCACGTATATACATGCATACAATCAAACACAGTCTTACATAGAAGCACATAAACTCGCAAGTACTCTTTAACAGCCCATACAAAAACACATACATGCTTTTTTTTATAAGAACAGGCGGCTTTGCAAGAACACTAAAGTAAAGAACATCCTCCAGTTTGAAACTTTGATTACATCGTCAAATACAGCTGACACATGAACGGCACTGTAGTTAACGTTTTGTTTGGAATCTGTTCTGTTTTGCATTAATAATACAGTAACAAACACGCCTTTCTTTACGCCTTTGTATTGGTCTGGGTAACTAAGCCACGATAATGCCACGAAATAAAAACAACTTAAGAACAATTTGAAGCGGATATTGCCAATTAGACCAGCCTTAGTGGAAAGGTACTGGTTGTTATGAAAAAATCATTAGCGTCTATACATAGAAAAATTCTTACATAAAGCTTAAAGCCGACGTGTAAATCCACTTACCTGGTGTAGAGTCCCAGAAAAATAAGCAAGAAAACAAACACAACACTAAACACTGATATTACTATCTTCTTCCATTGCTCCTCCGCTTCTCCTATAAAGTAAGCAAACCATGGTTTGAGTTGTTTAAAATATTGTTTCACTATATTATAAAAAATGTTATTTCATCCTATTTGTATATAGCTGATAACGTAGCAAACAACGCCAATAAAATAAGTGCGAAAGTATGTTACTTAGTTCACAAATTGCGAGCGCCTTTGCATACATGCTTTTGCAGTTCAAACAACTTCAAGCTGATGCTGAACTTACACGAGTTTTAATAATAACGACTGACAACTACGGGACAATAGATTCACTAACGGCAGACCAAATGAAACTTAAAGCTCCTATTTACTTGTAATTGGCTGATGACTGGTCATAAGTAATTAAGCCTCTGTACTTGACGGTTTGTTAGCCGTATTCCGTGCTTACAAGGGTAAACAAGACCGAAACAGCTGTCCATGGCTGCTAACACTCAGGCTCAAACTATTTAAGCCATTAAGGGTTCTTAATCACAGGCTTAGTTCCTTTTGACCCGTGAGGCCTTAGTACTGGCTGTCTCCTTGATAGCACATTTGTGCAACACTTCAGAGTCTATTTACTTGGATTTTTTGTTATCTTTTTGAGTACCTTGGTTTGTTGGGTTATGGCATGCTTTACCGTCCCATCCGCAAGGAGGTGAAGATGAAGGTGGTTGTTTTAGACCGTTGGGCCATATGATTTGTGGTTTACCGTTCCGATCTAGATCAATCTTTTGTGATCCTTCTTGAGTTTCATCCGAGAGGAAAGTTCCAACCAGCGTAAGCACTTTGCTGTAATTTCTTTTGGTTTTCCTGATTTGAAAAAGTGACAAATCGTAATGGGCTGCACTTGTGTTATCGAGTGACATGCTGAACCCGCGTATACCTGTAATTCCATAGAAACAATATTTACTTTCAAGCCTTTGAAGTGTCTTGTACCTTGCTCCTTGTGCATTTAGTTACTTTAATTCTTGTCTGCTTACCTGCTTTTTCAAAGGCTAATACAACAGATACACAGTATGGCTAAAGGCCGACTTACACGGTGCAACTTTTGCCTACAACTAGTACTGTTGCGTGGAACTCGCTTATGCAATACATACAAATTGTTTCGTGTAAATCAAGCCTAAAGCTATTGCATGCAACTTAAAAAAAGTTGAAGAATTTTGAAACATGTTTTAAAGTTGTAAGCTACTTTGGCGTTTTTACAACAAAATTGTCTGAATGGCGAGGCCGTAGTAAATGTTTTTGTTTCAATTTCTGACCAACCTCGAAAGTTGTTGTGTCCATGCAAATATATATCTTCGGTAGCTTTCTTGGTCTTCAAGTCTTAGCTGTTGTAAAACCCTCATCTGTTCTTCGCTTCAACCATTCCTTAACCAACACAGATTTAACATATTGTCCACTTTTTTTTCGTCGCAAGACAAATGTTATAATAGTAAATAAACAGCACAGTTTGCCCGGTATCCGCCATTTTTCCCGAGGCAATTGCACACGATTTTTGCGTTGCAAGGCCAAAAGTTGCACGCGTGTAAATGGCGGCTAAATTTTATTGCAGGCGAGTTGTTTTAACAGTTTGAGGCAAAAGTTGCCCCGTGTAAATCTGCCTTAAGAAATGCATATGAGACCAATGGCTAAATCGATTGTCGATAGAGCCAATAAACCGTACCGCGGCTTTTACCACAATGCCTTGCAAATCTAACCTCTCTAAACGAGGCTCAGAGAAGCAATTGGTGAAACTCCTCCTTGTTTTAACAACACTGTGTTTGTCGAATTTTGTGCGGCTTAAGGACTTTCACGCGCTAAGAAATTTTGGTAACGTTTCAGGTCGTCGCCTTTTTTGCAGAATGTGCTTATACTTATTATGACGGCAAAAGCGACAAGGGGAAAATGTTGCGATGATAACAATGTACACATAATTTACAAAACGTTGTCTTCTTGCTCTTTACGTTGTTGGAAGGTCTACTCTGCGGCGCAGTGAACGATAGGTAAGAAGTCATAGGTTCGATCCTGGATCAGCTGTGTCTTTGAGCAAGAAACATTACTGGATTTTTACAACTAATTCCACTGTATAAGCGAGTGCCAGCTTCTGCTAGGGGCAATCCTTGATGGATTAATGTCTGGTCCAGAAGAATTTAAATGTTCTTATCCCCTTAGCATTTTGGAAACTGGAGAAAAACCAAACTGATAGACCGATTGGGCTCAGGAAGGAAGTTACCAAACTAACTAACATTGTTCTCCAAAGGAAGAAAGATGTCAAGGGAAAAAAATTTTAAAAGAAACTTGGTCAGGTTCGTGAAATAGAAAGCATAATTTTACTTCCTTTCAAACCTACCAAGGGACCAAACAGCACGCACGATCTTCTCACCCGTTGGAAGTTCTCCCTTAGCTAGCGTCATGTTGAGACCGATGGCGTAGAGGTTCACCGCGTCATAAATACTAGCCGCTTCAACTTGAGGAGGCTGCATTAAAGGGAAAATTTGTTATCCAGTTAAACGTTTACATTGCTTGGTGCACATGTATATATACACATTACCGAATGTAATCAAGTTCTTGAAGAATTCGACCGAGGTCAGAGATTTTTTCTCTTTGCTTTTGTGGTTTAAGGGATTCCTTGTTAATGCTGTAGATCGGCGACACTTTGACTATATCCCGTTCCAGTGGTAGGGTCTCACTCGAATTTATAAGTTTTTTTTACAAATTCTTGAGTTTAAATATGGAACATTTATATAGTAAGAGGAGTCTATATTCCAACTATCCCGGACCCTTAAGTCTCTTTAAGTTGCATTAAATCGCCTTAAGTCGCCTCAAATCGCCTTAAGTCACAGTCATTTTTCACATCATTATTCCTTGAAATTGCCTTAAGTCGCCTTTAATCGCACCAAGTTGCAGTCTTTTCCTTAAATCGCCATAAGTCGCCTTTTAATGCTCAAAAATCGCGGTCATGTTTTTTCCGAATTGCCTTAAATCGCCTTAAGTCGCCTCAAATCGCACTAAGACGCAGTCATTTTTCGTATCGTTAATCCTTGAAATTGCCTTAAGTCGCCTTAAATCGCACTAGGTTGCAGTCTTTTCCTTAAATCGCCACAAGTCGCTTTTTAAGGCTCAAAAGTCATGGTCATATTTCTTTCGAATTGCCTTAAAACGCCTTAAGTCGCAACAAGTTGCTCTAAATCGCGGCGATATAAGGACCCGGAGTAGGCCTTAGTGAGGAATTGTTAGATATGTAAAGTTAGCTTAAGTTTGAATGTTGTTTCTTACCCCTGCTGGAAATTTTTCATAACAGGTACTGTTAAATGGAGCTAGCTTCAACAGACGTTTTACTTCCAGCTCAAACTTGCGGTACTCCTCTCCTCCTGGTGGGAGGGTAGCAACAACGAACACGTTGGCAAGATGACGAAGCAATTCCTGGGTAATGTTGTCGTTCAGGTGCCCAGTCGCGTTAATGGAAAATTCTCTTAATAGTTTGTGACCATATCTGAAACGCGTATAGGCAGACATTTCGACTGGTCGCCTTACGAGCGTGATAAAAATGGTGTCGATGTACCCCAAACCTAACTTTCGAATCCAGTATATGTAAGGTCGAGAAACTGCCATCGTTGTTAAGAAGATCAAAACTGAAAAATGAAAAGATAACTAAAGATATTTTGGACCACTTTTCTGGTCAATGCTCCCGATGCAAGTCAAAGCAACTTTTAAATACAAAATTAGAACTCGGAATTTAGAAGAGCTTGTGGACAGTTCAAACTGCCAGACTTAGTGCCATCTATGCAATTCTTATTTATTTTCATAATTATTTTTATTGTATAAATATATAGATTTTAGGTTTTTACTACACTTTTTCTAATTACTATCATGATCATATATAGTTTCACTCACTTATCTACTGTATTTCTAGTTCTATTTTTGTGTCCTCAGTTTGTTCCATTGGGCTAAATACTTTGACACACAAATAAAGCTTATTGATTGATTGATTGCATTAAAGTACTAGTGAATTATCACCTAGTTATTTTTACATCATTGCTAGGCAAAGCTTGCCCAGCGCATCTCCAAGTCCTCTACTGTGAAGAGTAGGGAGCGCTACAAAAAGTTACACATAAAAACTAGACTACTTCCTCTTCTTCTATTGTGTGGAGTAGGGTTCACCCGTTGACACATCAAACACATTGCGGTACAAAATCCTTTGGAAACATACTTACTTTTTGCCTTCTTCTTTAGATCTCTAAATTTTTCTTCGGCAAACTTTTTTTTAAAATGAAAAATAGATTTCGTGCGAATTGTAGGCGTCTTGTAGTTTGGCCCTTTGCCTTTTCTATTCCTGTCCAACGCATGTTTCAGCTGATCCTTTAGTGTGTTAAACTCGTCGGTTTCTTCGTAAATGATTAATATTCTTGTCCAGTTGTACACGTTAATGAATTTCACAATACTCGGCACAATATGACTGTCCAGGTCTCCGCGAGTGCGAATATATTTTCTTGGAAAGTTTTTGACTCCAAACACTGTTGATGTACATCGCTTTAATCGAAATAAAATTCCATTGTTAAATCGTACTGGGTCAGAAGCAAAACATCAGAAACAACAAGTTTTGTACGTTTCTCTTTTTACACCAATTTAGTTTACGGGGCAAAAGAGAGACTTGGGATTTAACTTTCCTTATTTTTTCATAGAGTTTTGCCTTGAAATGATTAACTGAATCGTAACAATAATTAATTAAATGTGTACAAAACAATTATACAAAACAAGGAATGCAGGCACGGTGACCGCAACAGCTAACGCCAATCATTGCGGGCTCAAGATCAAAAAAGTTATTTATGAGCTACACACTAAGGTGATATAGTAGAACTAGTAGAAGCACGAAATAGGCTTTTAAAGGTTGCATGACGTATAACATTTTAAGCAGATTGGTTTCCAGGTGCTAGGGTCTTCAATATCAAAGTGCGAAGTAAATGCATCTTTGTAGTATGACAAAATCAAAGTTCTAAATTGGTTCCAAGTTAATGCGGAGGGGTTGCAGAGGTAAGACCTCTGCTTTCTTATTCTGAGGTCCCCGGTTCAATTCCCGGCCTGGTCGAGGGTTGAAAATTTGGGCGACGGCTTCTTTTCCGCTAAAGGCCAGGCCACTCAGCTTTCCATCCTTTCGGGGTCGGTAAAATGAGTACCAGCATACATGGACCGCTTTGAAGTGGCTGCCAATTGCGCCTGTATATGAACCCGGTCCTCTGGGGGTAAACTGATCATTGTAAAGTGCCTTCGAGCATTAATATGGAAAGGGCGCGATATAAATGCATCAACTTTACTTTACTCTTAGCTGAGTGGGGAGAGAATTCCAGATTCTTGAGGTTCTTACAAAAAAAGATCACTGGTTAGCAGAAGTGCGGCACTACAAACTTGCCGGCGCGTTGCTGGGAGCGTTCGATGCGTCTTAGGTTTATTGTTTGCAGAGACCAGACTTTTTATACTTACGTAAACACAAAATGGTATTTAAAAAATTGTTTGAATGAATATGAATCTGGTCCAACTATGAACGAATTAAAAAATGCACAAAACTCATGTTTTTGTAAAGAACAAAAGGAAATAAAAACGATAGTACGACATCGAGACGTCTTCGATTCAACGCTTCCAAAGTTTTAAGAAATACAGCCCAGGATCAGCGGACACCTTTTCTCGTGTTCTTCCAACAATCCCGCGTATTTGCAGTAGAGTATGGAAACACAGAAAAGCTTAAAACTATCACATGATAGCCGAGCACGTATGCAGCCAATTAGATTACAGCAGTTGCGATAGATAGTGACAGATTTCTACTAATTAAAACAGTAAGACTGCGAGGTGTCCAGAATTTTCCGTGTCTATTAGAATCAAAGAAACCCCACCTCGTGATTTTATTGTTTTAGGATCGGGGGTGGAAGAGGAATCTTTTCAGTATGATAATTCATGATTCCCAGATATTTTTCGACCAATGATTCATCTAAAGAGTTTCGTCATGACTCATGAGACAAAAATTCAAGATTCATGATTCATTTATTTTTTGTCCATGATTCACGATTCACAGCCTGCGAGATGACGTGGTTCGTGATTCCTTCACGTTTTTAGCAGTGATACATGAATCAAGATTCCGTTAATCCACCCCGATTTACTAATTAACAATTATCCCTCTCACCCTCATGGGCTAGAAGCCAATGCGGCCGAATGGGCTATTTGGCTACTAGCCCACGAGGGTGAGAGGGATAATTGCTTTAGTAAAATCATACTAGTTGGTCAAAAATCAGAAGTCTGTAATGTCTGATAAACACTGCCGCCTGTGCCGGACTGTTCTTAAACAAAAAATTAATGGCCGATTCTTTAAACACTCATTTTGATCAATAAATACCATCCCTGTTAGGTTCTATTAAGCAACTAGACTATTCGTTGTCGTTTTTAAAACAATATTTTAGACTATTAGTTGTCGTTTTCTTTGATTATTTTAGTCAACAAGTCGCTTCTCGCCTTGTTGCCTATTCACTCACAGAAATCTCCGCCCCTTCATGTTGTTGTTAATCGGCCCCTTAAGCTGATAATGAAAACGAAAACAAGCTGAAGAACGCCCGATCCGTCCTGCGACAAAAACTTTTTCTTTACTCCTTTACTTATACAAAAGCTTTTATTTGTTTTTATTTTGTCCCAAAACTAGAGGTTATCATACTTTCTAAGTTTTTTTTTTGTTTAGACGAATTTTGAATAAAAATCAGTGTTCCTCAGGTACGGCTAATTTCAACTACTATATACGCAGATATGTTAAAAGCACTTGTTAGTCGCCGATCGATGTGAAAAGCTAAGTATCGAATTGAATAACCTACAGACTTTGTAGGTTGTCATTGTGTTACATAATTATATCTAAGCAGCGATCTGACCTCGTTAGAGCTGATACTGACTATTCCCTTCATTATACGAGTTATAAAATATCAAATATTAGCCATTGGAAATTTGTCAAAAATTTGCTGATCTTTCTGAATTTTTGAATTACTTTTTAACAAAGGCGAGTGATATTGAGTCATAAATAGAACAGCTGCAGTTATTTCTGACCACAGATTAATATCGACTCGTTAGGCGTCAGAGGGTATGAAATTGTACGTTGTTTTATTTCCATATGATAAAAAGGTACAAGCCAAAAACACCTTGTTCCTGATAGTTATTATTATTCAGTAACAGTTCTTTTACTTAGTTAACAGTTGTTGTCAGTAGCAGAACCGGCTCTTCTTCATGTGCATTTGCTGAGCAGTTTTGATTACAAGCGCTGAACCCTAAGGCTTCTGAGAGGTTTTTTCTCTGTATTATAAATTAAAATGACTTGATGACTATAAACATGTCCTTTTGCATGACTGACATTCGTTGACGCTTGCGGCAGTTTCACATCGCAAACTTTTCTTATTTTATGGCATCGAGCTTCTATATTATAGCTCTAAACACAATGAATTTAACCGGCAATAATACAAATATTGGTATCGTCATTAGGTTTGATGTTTTGTATCGGTTTTGGGTCGGTTTTTAGGCACAAAAAGGACGTAGATCTGGCCTTGAGGAATCTAAGTCACGCATACTTCTTCAATCCCCGTACAAAATACTTGCAGTTGAGAAGATATTACAAAGTTATTGCTATGTTTAGTGGTATGTTACCTCACAGTTAGCCCACCGGGAGAGACAGAACAAGCGACTTAAATGTTTTCAAACTAACAATTTAGCTCTCTATGCAGTAAAAATACCGATCATGTTTACGTTCTGCCGTTTCTTAGGATTATAATAGATAGCAAACGCTTCAGAAGCAGCGCTGCTTGAAGGTCTTCGTTTCGTATGTAGAAATAAACTAGTACTAAAAGGGTTTTAACTGCTGGGAAGTATATCATATTAAATGTATATATAAATATATATACTGATATTAAGTTAATAAGTACCTGTTTTAATGTTGTTATATTATGTTTAGCATTCCGGGGTATGAGTGATTTGCTTGTTTGGACTATTTTTCTATTTACAACTTCTACTAATCACATATTTAACAACACAGAAAAAACAACAAACGATGTGTGAAAGAGGGTGCGAAGATCGAGGGAAAAACTGTTCAATGGTCGCAAACCCTGGCTGCGAAGTTTTGTTTATGCTCCAATTGACCTGTTATCATTATATGATATGTTATTTTTGTCCTTAAAAAATAAAGTGTTTTCAGCGAACTATCATTTTGGTGTTGTTTTCAATCTAAGTATGTCAAACTTGAACCTCAAGTCTTATAAAGAATATTAAGGGACCATTTTATACTAACAACACAAAGCGTATTTGTTGACATTGATGAACTAACTTGTCTGTCATATATTGCGTCTTGAATTGTAAATGTGTTATACGGCACTACCGAGAATTGAAACATTGGGAATAAATACGTAGGAAAATGGTTTTGCCTTGGTCTTTTAGAGCCTATTTCATAACAACGACAAAATCTTGTACTTACAAATGAAATGAGAGGTTTGTTGGAAGCTTCCGCTACGGCTGCGGCCGAGTCGCAGTCACAACCAGGGCCAATAAATGCATCAACTCCAGCACCGAGTTGATAAAGTTGTTTTTGCAGCGCCGTTTTTCTGTCACATTCCGTATTATTCATGATATAATTCAATTTGTGCCCTGCTAGTAAATTTGAATCGTTGTTGATTTTGGCAATAGCAACCGCGATCGCCGAAGCATAATATCCGCCACATAGCACATCTTCTTTGCATTTGGTGTTCGGCACCAGAAAACCGAGTGTAAAGTTTCGGTTTTCTACAGGATAAACTTGAAGTAATAAGGAATATAGATGAATCAACCAGAGTGTTGAGCAACAATATCCCAAAAACCGTCTTTTGTAGTTTCTTTTCATTCTTTCTTAACTTTGCGAAATTTTAGTTCAGCGTGATCCGCTGTTCGACACAAAGATGTCTGCACATGTTTATTTGGTCAAATAAACCGAGATAACGAACCCGCTCGCGTTTTAACGTCTTATCACTTGGTGAACATAAAACATTGACCAATGTGCTAGTACATTAGTTAAATGAATATAGAGGTACGTTCAAATGCCCACATCCGGTAGTGGGGGTTCTAGTGGTATAATAATATATTTAGCATTTAAGACTGGAAACGTCAGGCGGAAACTTGTGTTCAGTTGAGTTGCGTTCACCTCGATTGTTTAATAATAGAATTCTAACCGCCTAAGTTAGAAGTTGCTTCTTGTGTCTAGTGCAGCAACACGTGTCTACGCACGACCAGGCACACCGAATAAAGAAAAAGCTCTCATAAGCAGTATATTCTGAATAGTTGGCCACGGGGATGTGGAACACAGTGTTGTATTCCTGATCTGAGACAGTGGCTATATGTAATGAGAGTTTTTTTTTCTGAGAGCTATATTTTAATTGAATTTCACTGAATTTAAAAATTAAAATTAGAACGAAAAAATACAAGAGGAATTGAGAGTGGCAGTGGGAACTAGAAATAAATCAACAACTAGAAAGTGAATGAGGATGAGGCTGATAACTAGAATGAGGATGATAACCAATAACTATAATGAGGATGAGGCTGATAATTATAATGAGGATGATAGTCAATGACTATAACGAGAATGGGGATGATAACTATAATGAGGATGAATACCAATAACTATAATGAGAATGAGGATGATAACTTTAATGAGGATGAGGCTGATAATTATAATGAGGATTATAGTCAATGACTAAAATGAGAATGGGGATGATAACTATAATTAGGATTATAACCAATTACTATAATGAGGATGAGGCTGATAACTATAATGAGGATGATAGTCAATAACTAATGAGGATGGGGATGATAACTATAATGAGGATGATAACCAATAACTATAATGAGAATGAGGATGATAACTATAATGACGATGATAACCAATTACTATAATGAGGATGATAACCAATAACTTAAATGAGGATGAGGCTGACAACTAGAATGAGGATGATTCCAATAACTATAATGAGGATGAGGACGATAACTATAATGAGGATGAGGACGATAACTATAAAAAGATGATAACCAATAAATATAATGAGAATGGGGATGATAACTATAATGAGGATGATAACCAATTACTTTAATGAGGATGATAACCAATAACTTAAATGAGGATGAGGCTGACAACTAGAATGAGGATGATAACCAATAACTATAATGAGAATGAGGATGATAACTATAAAAAGATGATAACCAATAATTATAATGAGAATGAGGATGATAACTATAATGAGGATGATAACCAATAACTTTATTGAGGGTGGGATGATAACTCGACTGAGATTGATAACCAATGACTGGGCTGACAATTAGAATGAGGATGATTACCAATAACTATAATGAGGATGAGGACGATAACTATAATGAGGATGATAACCAATAACTATAATGAGAATGTGGATGATAACTATAAAAAGATGATAACCAATAATTATAATGAGAATGAGAATGATAACTATAATGAGGATGATAACCAATAACTTTATTGAGGATGTGGTGATAACTCGAATGAGATTGATAACCAATGACTATACTATAGTGAGGATGAGAATGATAACTATATAAAGAGGATGAGGACGATAACTAGAATGAGGATGACGACAATAACTGAAATGAGAACGAGGATGATAACTGGAATGAGGATGATACCTAGATTGAGGATGAGGATGATAACTGTAGGAGGATGAGGATGATAACTGAAACTACGAGTTGATGAAAAAGAGGATGAGGGTATGAACTCGACTGATGAGATGAAGATGAGAGTAACAACGACATTGACAATGGGTGAGATATTGTATGAGTGCAAGAACTAGAATAATGAGAATATCATAAAGATTGACCCTGATGACGGAAATTAAATTTAAATTGAGAGTGAAAGTTAGAATGAGAGTGAGAAATAGTTGATGAATGAGAATGGTAAAAAGCATGGACGTGAGCAAGAAGAGGAGATTGAGAATGTTAATGGAGGTTAAAAGTTTGAGAATGAGTACGAGATTAAACCTTTCGTGAGTAGTTTGGAAGTATACTTCTAAAGTAGCCATTCTGAAAAAGATGGCGAACGGTACATTTACCCACAGTTCTTAGCGCATGAAGACCTTTTAAAAACTTGCTTAAAGAAACGCCCAAAAAGAATCTATAAACTTCACTGAAATTTGACGTTCGAAGTGTTGTTAGTGCAAGGAAGAGTTTCACTAGCTTGGCTTTCCCTGGACCTTGTTAAGCGGTGCTAGGTCCGCAAGGATTTGTGGTAAAATGTGCTGCCATCTTTTTCGGACGAATGGTTGATTCATTTATCAGAGTCGTTTGGTGATTACATTTCATAGTCTTAGTACTGATAACTTTTTATGTTCTTAACAGCTAACGTAAATGCTTGCTCACTCTTCCCGTCACGTAAAATGAAATGTTTGCCAATGACGTCAGTTTTCGAGTTGAGACTCGCCAGAGAAGAATAGCTGACTGTATTGATAGTACTTCAAAAGCGAAGAACTTTCAGAAACATTGATATTTTCGTTGATGACATTAATTTTGGATGTTGCATTTGTTTCAAACGGTGATGTTCAGCTACGATCTACTTTTAAAAGCTGTTCACCATAATTGACTTCCCTTTTCGTACCGTTTCTGCTCTACAACATTCAAAGGAAGTACTCTCCGGCTTCTGAACTCACCAACTTCTCCGGGAAGGTGATTTAATTAACATGCAAAATTCTTATTTGCGGGAACCTAGATCAAGTGGCATCAATCATTATTTACGGCTACTGCCTCCGTATGCAAGGAGGCGAGACCACCATGTTAGAATACAAACAAGCTCCGATTCTGACCGGGTTTTCCATAATCTTCGATTCGGCATTTGGTGCTTGCTCATCAATAAAATCGTAAAAAATTGTTGAAATCGGCTTAAAATTGAAATTTTAGCATTTTAACTCTCTGACAATCGGTGAAAGCCCAGAAACTCAAGTAAGAGTTTTCCTTAAGCCGATCGCGACGGTTTTTACCCTGCTCTAGCATTGCTATAGAGCATTGTATTGAGGTTACATCGCTACATACGCATATGTCAATAAAAGCTTTATATTGTTTTTAAATTGATCAGAAATGAAAAATCCTTCAAATGACGCCACTTTTTTGTTTACAGCCTTTTTACCTTACTTCAAATGTTTCTTCTTCACCAGTAAGCGATAGCTTGGTTTTTGCCAGTTGCTTTAAAAAGGATATTTCTATTTTAACTGAATGCTGTTTTCAGTCGCTCAACGTGTAACGCCAAACTCACTGGAGGTGGAGAGGAGGGGGCTTCGTCGCAAAATGTCACCAAACACATCCCTTTAAGGATACTGTAATAAATTGTTTATTGTTGTTTTTTTACTGTAAACTGGTAAACTTTTGCAAATCGACGTTTGAAACATAGTACACTTTCATCTCATTCGCTCGTTTAAAAATTTACAATTCTTTAGAACAGTGGGTTGAAGTAACCCGATACAGGTTTCCCAAGCTATCATTCCATAAGAAGATAAAGACCTCGAGCATTTCGCCCCTGTACGGTTTCCACATCGGTCCGTGTTTTGCGGATTGTAGTATGTTATTCGCAAGTTGTTGAAACAATTGCGCAGTTCATGTGGCATATATAGGGTTTTCTGTTGCTTGTTTTTGTTTATTTGCTCTTTTCACCTATGTATGCTTACACTTTTTATATTAATCGCGCTAATGTTGGCGGTAACGCGGTATTTTACATTTATAAGTATGAACACAGAGAATGGTAGTTTTATTGAAGAAACTACACTTAGCATTGTACATCGGATTGGAATATTATCGAATATCGTAGAATTTCATTTTCCCGACAAGAATCTCCGGCCGACGAGGTTCTCTCCCCCCCCACCACTTCCTCCCCCATCATCCGGAGTCTGGTTGAGCTTTTTCTATCATAGTCGTATCTTCGTTTACAGGTCAAGTTTTTTTTGGTACAGGCCTTGAAAGACCTGAAAACCCTATTTTTTGCGACTATTTATCCGACTGTTGCCCCATACTCAACAACGCAGCTCTTTCTGATCTTCAGCCAGGTCTTACAGAGATATCTTTGGCTAAAATAACCTTAGACAGGTCTCTGATCTCATACTTTCTAGTTTTATTATTATTTCAACAGTAAAGAGAAATTATTCTGCGTTTCAGCTGGCCACTTTCAGTTCACTCAACTTGGCCGACAGAAATTGTATTTCAAATAAGGGACCACTCATTTTTTATGGGTAGGGAAGGGGGGGGGGGGGGGGGGGGGG
>JAOBAT010075755.1:6805-20650 GCA_026413305.1 Hydrozoanthus tunicans | reverse complement strand
TTCTCATTTATATGTGAACAAGCCTCCGAGAAGGAGCCGAAAGCTTGTATGCTTCAACCCTGTATAAGTACTGTGTAGAAGTTTAAAACTTTTTATTAGTAAGTAGCCTAGAGTTGCAAAGCTGTATTTTACAGGCTAAGAGACTAAAGACAAGAGAGAGAGAGACTGCACCTCTGCAGCAATCTTTGCAGCTCGCTTGTTTTCCATGGACTTCAATAAAAGAGCTCTGAGGGCATCTTCATCATCATCTTCATTATTATCATCATCATCATTCTTGCTACCTTCATTATCATTATTAGCACTTCGTCTGGTCTGCACTTCTTCACCTGCTGTCAACAATTAAATAATTAATGCATTTGTCATGTATTTACTGTGTTTAATAACTAATGTACAATGTTACTGAATGTCAGTACACTGTGAGTCTTTGTTTTTAAGCAAATACTTTTTTCCAATAGATGATTTCACGGTTTCTTCCGCCATTTTGAATGAGGTGCAAAGAGACTGGGGCGAACACAGTCATTTTCAATTTTTTGTATGGAGGACGTCGGTTGATTGCGAGTGAAAGCAACATTTTTTGGCAGTTTATTGCGGAGTTTTCAAACCGATCTTTTTTAAAATAAGTTTATAGAATTTTTTAAGATTTTTTCTTGTGAAAACCATTTACAGAAAGTCTTGCTGTCGCTTTTTTAACTCGTTTTATTAGTTTTTAGTAGTTTCAAGCATCATGTCCGAAAATCCTGTTTACCCAAAATTTCTAGAAATGACTACCTGTGACTTAAAGGATTTTTAGCGTTGAGAAAGGTCTCCACTGTGGGCACAAAGCGGGAACTTGTTGCTTTAGCCTTTGCTGCTCACAAAATGAATTTGCCTGTGAAATTATCCAGTCATGAGATTGCTGCACAGATTAAAGAAGAGTATCAGAGGAGATTTCGTTCTGTTGGCATCCCTGATCCAAAGTCTATCAAGGAATGGGAGGATGACATTTTGAAAATTGCCCGATGTAGATTTAGAGCAAATATTCAGTTCTGGGTTAGAGCAACAAGCCTTCGAACCAGAATATGTTGGAAAATATAAAACCGCTAAAGCTTATTCGTACTGGACGAGTGGATTTGTTGATGAGATTAAATATTTTAGTGTAGTTTCCGGTAAATGTATAATAAATTGTAAAGTGCGACCTTCGATGAAGCTGTTAGAGGAAGACAGAGAGACATGGATTGTGTTGGATCTAGGAACAGGTCGTGTGTTAACAGCCTGGTGTATGTGTATAGCTGGTACCAGCCAGTGCTGCAATCACATGATAGCAGTGCTGTACAAGATGGAATATGCTACAAGGCAGAGATACACCAATGCAGCCTATACCAGCTTACCATGCTTGTGGAACAAGTCAACAAAAAAAGGTAAATTGGTGCAACTTCCCTTGTCCGTGCTCAGAAATCAAATAAATGTATTGATTTTTTAATGAGAATAAAGAATTCTATTAGCTTGATGTTAATAGGATCTGCTTTTTAAAAACTTTTTTTATTTTAATAACCTTTGTGTGCCTCAGCAAAAAAGTTTGGCTGAGAGATAACCTGATCGTGTAAAAGATTGTAATGACTCTAATAAAGATATTATAAGAAATAAATCTTTTTTTGTTTTGGTTATAGTTTGCTGTATCAAAATCATTCAAAAATGCATAAAACCAATCATGACACTACTCTTAGGTTTTAAATAATTAAATAAAACACTAAAAACTTCTGTGGAAGGAAGACCGGTAAAAAAAATCATGTCAGATTCTCTAGTAAGCTGTTCAAACCGCATCGGAATTCTTACTTATAAATCTGGAGCAGAAGTTGAGTCGTCGTTGCAACGACGGTACTTGCACTGCCGCCACTGGTATCTCGATCAAAATCTAGCTTTTGCTTTGACGCTTTTCTCTTCTTTTGGGGAGTTTCCCCTCTGCTAAAAGTATTGTGGGAAATCACGATCAGGATCTGTAGATCTGCCACCCTCCGGGAAATGGTTGGAACAATCAAAGGTCCAACTGGTGCCAGGTAAAGGATTAAAATCCTGCCTTCCCTTCGCAACTTGTTTTCTCCATCGCTCAGCTAACGCAGGGTCTTGAGGCCAGCGATGCCATTTCAATTCTCCTTCTAAATTTGATCTTTTCACGATTCTCTCTGGGTACCTTTTGTCGTTATTACATGGCCCTACACAGCATCGAGCATTCTCCAGCATAACTGCGAGCTTAGTTTTTCATTAAATGTTGACAACAATTTCCAAAACAACAGGAAACGACAGAGATCGAACTTTATTTCGAATAAACTAATAAAATGAGTTTAAAACGCGACAGCAAGACTTTCTGTAAATGGTTTTCACAAGAAAAAATCTTAAAAAATTCTAAAAACTTATTTTAAAAAAGATCGGTTCGAAAACTCCGCAATAAACTGCCAAAAAATGTTGCTTTCACTCGCAATCAACCGACGTCCGCCATACAAAAATTTGAAAATGACCGTGTTCGCCCCAGCCTCCTTGCACCTCATTCAAAATGGCGGAAGAAACCGTGAAATCATCTATTGGGAAAATAGATGTTTGGAGAAAAACCTGCTATGCTATTAATATCATTTTAAAGCCATTTTGCCAATTAGGCTGGCACTTACAGTATCTCCAGTTTCCACAGTGTTAAAGTCATTGACCCCCCCTGGCCAAGACACTATAAATCTATTGCAGGTTAGCCAAAGTTGTCTGTACATTTGAGTCAACTGAATAAAATATGGCAAAGTGTCTGCTGAAGGACAAATCACTGCCATCTGACAGGGGCTTGAACTTGCAACCTTGTAAATTACATAGTACCAAACATGCCAACCACTCAATCAATGTACTGTCAAAATACTGCTGAAAAGCTGGAAAACTCTGGACAATTTTTAGTTCAAAGTTCTATGCCCCATAAATAATTTTTACACAGGTCAATCTGCCCTGCTTAACTGTACTAACTGAGTATTCTTTTTTTATTTGGTGAGTTGTAGCTATAAAAACTTAGAACTCTTTCTGCACCAACTGCTTTCCAGGTCATAAAAACCTGAGTCTTTGGAATCCTTCAGCTAGTGGAAAACTCACAGTACTTACCTTCTTCAGTGTTGGTCACTTCATCGTCAAAACCAGCTGACCAGTTCCAACAAGGCTGCAAAGACATGACATTTCATATCAATTTAAAGCAACAAAATACTATGACTAGTAAGTGATTCTAAATTAGACAAACTATTCAACCTATGCAAAAAGTTTAGGAAATGGCAGTGTGAAAGCATGAAGTTCCTGGTGGATGTGACACAATGCATCTAGCAAGTCTTGCAAGCAACATCAAATTTCCAAAGAGAAAAAAATGACTTGTGAAATTTTGGTTTTCAATAGTGGGTTTCATTAGCAAAAAATTACAATAAACAAATTAATATCTTTGCTGCTATTTTATCACTACCATTTATTTAACATTTTCATTGTAATTATTGTCATAATTATCATGTTTAGTGATAATTATGGCAAACCCTTGGCAAAAATGTTTTACTATAACTGACAGGCTCAGTATAATTATGTAGAATGGCAAAGATTTGTAGTTTTCGCTTCAAACTATAAAAATATTCTACTTTATGTGGTCAAACATCACTTTGACTGTTCTAGCACTGGAATGTTCAATCTTAAGTGGAATGTGAACATCACCCACTACTTACCTGAGCAGGATAAGGGGCAATTCCATACACCTGTCAAAGCAATTTAACATATTTATTAATACTTTTACTTAATACCAGCTGGAATTTGGTAGCCTGAGTGCACGTTTTAGTGGCCATGTCTATTTTTTAATGTGTCTGTAGCTGTGTGCACCAAATAATTGCATTTGTTTCTAGGTTTACACGCCCAAGAACGCCTATAATAACCCTTACCCTGCTACATTTTTAAAAATCAAGGCCATAAAATCTCAACAAAATTACAAACTTTAAAATTTTTGAAGCAATGGGCATTTTTAGAATCTACTTGTCAAGACAAAGAAAATGAATGGTCACTTAGTTGGCTTTCAAGCAGTGGTTTCAAAGTTAGAACATACTTTTAGTTTATGTGAGACCCTTTTTAGCAGGATAAAGGTTAATCTCTATCTTTCATTTGCTGATTATCATTTTATCTGAGACAACGACTTGTAGTTAATCAGTTGCAAGGTTCCACACAGTCTCCTTATACTTAGCAAGCTGGCTACCAGTCAGTTTTGTAATAATGGCTACCTTTAGGTGGCGAGTTTGAGCCCTGATTAAGTTAACAGCACCTGTCAGGTCTGTGCTTAAACTTTCCAAAGACTTTTGTTCTATCACCAACTTCATATCAATCTTGTGTCTTGGGTTAACGAAATATGATTGTTCAAGAAATTTGTGCTAGGGACATTGGGTTATTTGTTATATTAACAAATATTTATCAGTTGATACATTACTTTGCACAGAGTTTTATTGCAAAGCTGTTCGGCTAGCAACTACTTCCAATAACTAACGAAATTTTATGCTTTTATAAGGAAAACCCTTTTCAAGGTCAAAATATCCAACAACAACTTTCTCGTCATTAAACAACTACTGCAAAATTTTAAAGCCTGGCTCTTGGAGCAGGAAACACTTACAGGATCCTGGTATCCTGGGTCAGTGGTAAACTGGATGTCTGAGGGAAAACACATGTTTTGATTATGACTGGTAATAGTAAAATTATTACTTTGAACAGAATACCACAAAACTGTACATCTAAGGAGAAACTTGATTTCTCTAAGCCAAACTCCCCGTCAAGCTGGTCTTTATTTTGGTTTTACAGAAAAGAAGCCAACAGAAGCTACAGTAGTACCAATCCTAGCACTCATAACTTGTACAGCTTAAAAACTGCCCCAGGAACATTTGGATAAATGAATAAACTTAAAACACAGCACAGCTGACAGTCTGACCAGGGCCTCAATCTAACATTATACTGTAACTGACCAACAATTATTGACCTTGTGATGGCAAATTTAAAATAATAATTCTTTTGTTTCCATTCACTCTTGTACTAGCTTTGTTCTTGATTTAAACTCTCAATTTAAGAGTTTGTTACCTAAAACTAGGCTACTAGTAATAATTTCAATACAAAAAAAGAATTTAAAAATGGCTACCATTTATGATTTTATAAGGTCTGTTAAATCACCTAATACCAAGCAACTCACCGTTCTCACTAGGGAGGGGTGGTGGTGGTGGTTTTTCACTACCATCTTCAATCAGAGGCAATACTGGTCCATCTATAAAAAAGGAAAATTAAAACTCACAAGCTTTTTTAAAATGTTAAGTACTGTAGATTTTTTTAAATCAATTTTTAATGTGCTGCAAAGAAGTACAATTTTAAGCTTATTTAGGATCAACTAAAATGTGGACGATTAATTTTGAAACCTCTTTTAAGATTCTCACATTTTGGGCAAACACATGCAACCAAAGACCAAAGACTACCCCATAGGTAAATCATTCAGACTACAACAGCAAGCTTAACTAGCTTTGTGTTTCTGTTTATCAATTTTTGCATTTTGCTCAGCTGACATGCAATCTAATCAATCTATTCAGTCATACTTGCTCATTTTTAACAGTTTGCATTAAACATCAAGTTGCTGTTGATGACTTCTCGAGCTTACTGGAACAAATTTCGTCCAGCTTTGGAATGTCCAGATAACTTAAACAGAGGCGATATCATTAGTGTGATAAACCACAGGTACCATGCACAGCAACCTTTTGCTAAAACAAACTGCTTTGACAATAAGCTAAAGCTCAAAAGACCACCTTGAAACCTATTAAAGCAAAGATTTAAAAAGTATCAATTTCAAATCTAATCTAAAAAATGAAAAGAACAATTCATTTAAACTGTAAACATTCATTTCATTCTAGTTGGGAGAGTTTAGTGCTATTAGGTTTATTTGGGATTGAAAGGGTTAACCATTTAAGCCCAAAGGCATTTGTCAACATCTAAATTCTCCTGACAGTAAACAAAAGAAAACAAGCTTGTTAGTGCTGAGAATATGGAATTTGATCATCCGCCAGAAACTCTTGAAGATGAATTAAGAAATTCTCCCAAACTTCCCAAAGGAATACTATGGACTTAGTTTGGGAGAATTTACAAACTCATCTTTGGGCATTCTTAGGGGTTAAAGGGTTAAGACCAGGTCTACCTGCTGAGTCACTCTCAACATCCATTGGCATTTCCAAATAATCGTCAAACTCATACTCATCCAAATTGCTCAATTTGCTTGAATCTTGCTCTGTATTTGATAAGTTTTTGTGACATAACTCATTTTTTCTTTTCTTTTTCTTCTGCCCTGCGTTGATCCTAGTCAAGTTGTTGTTGTTGCTGTTTCTTCCAAGCCTGCTACCAGAATTGGGTTGCCTTCCTTGGGTTTCCTGCCATTTCTTAAGCTGTTCTTTCCTTTTTTTCTGCTGGCCCTGAATATGTCCTCTATTAAAACAGAATGGGATAATTTTTACATCTACTCAAAAGTATTGTAGCCTTTCTTTAAAAAAAGGAACACTACTGACGAACTTTATAGAAACTTTGTACAGTTACAATAAAATCCAGGCTGTTTACCTACACCTAAGGTCTGGGCCATATGAACTGTACTTGACTAAGTAAGCACTCATTCCCCTGTAGCACTAACTCTGGCTGAGGTTTGGGAGTGGGTGCCTGTACTTGGCTTATCCCCTGCACACTATTAAATATTACATCTAAAAGATGTTTCCAACGCATATCATGCTTTTGTCAGAACTACAAAGTAGGGAATGCGACTTTGGATGCTGGTAACTTACTGGGACTGAAAGGAATAAGCAACTATTGACACCAGAATCTGCCTTTAAATCCATAAAATGGGCAGCCTTTATCTCCAGTTTCCAGAATGTTTAACAGATGGCCTAGAAACTTATCCTTTGCAGGTTAGCCCCAAGCAATAGCTGGTACTCATTCAATCAGCTGAGTCAACTGGAAAAGTCAGGTAAAGCGTCTTTTTCAAGGCCGCAACACAGTGGTCCGCCCAAAGCTTGAACTTGCAACCTTAGATTATGTGTTGAACTCGGTAATTGTTAGGCCTTTGCTTTTGCTTCTGCTGATGGATTACTATGCCCCATCTAGAGCATGTCATATACCATAATAGAAAAACATGGATACAGGTCTGGGACTTCTATTAAGAGTAAGAAATCAAGAACTTTTGCACACAAGAATATAGATAATATTAGCTCACACAAAAAAAGTTGGCAGTGAAAAAGTTAATCACACCAAAAAAGAGACAACTGGACAATTCATATACAATTTTAATTATATACTGTACACCATCAATGGCCCTGAATGACTTACCTGACATTTGCTTTCAGCTTTTCTTTGGTTATACTAGGTTCTTGAAACTTTGAGGATAGTGCCATATCAAAGAGTTTGTTCTCAAGCTCTGTGTGCGGGTCAACTAATTGTGTATTTGTTCTAGAATCTGTCCTGGCATCACAGCTAAATTTCTCACTGACATTTTTTTTACGCCTTCTTGACCTCCTCCTCCTCTTCAGTTTCTTGTTGTTTATTCCTGAACCAACAACAGTCACAACTCTTGACCCTACTGGCAAAATTGAATCAACTTTTGCCACCTCAGAACCATCAGAAAAGACTGGCAGTTGGTTACTATCTCTTGCTGTTGTGTTGTCTTCTGTGGTACCCAAGTTAACTGTATGTTCAGCCTTTGTCTTTCTCATCTCAAGGTCAAGCCTGCTACGTTCTGAAAGGGAAGGAACAGAACTGTACTGCTGCTTAATCTTAAATGGTTGAAAATCTTTAGGGATGGTATCTTCCTGTTCTATCTTGAAAGAATCACTTTCTTCAGTAAGTTCATCAACATTTTGGTTCCCTGCATTTTCATTTGCTAAGGAGACATCTGCATCTTTCTCCGAATTTTCTTCAGTGGATGTAGCACTTGTTTGCATTATAGGGAGCACACCTGGGCTACCAATCTCATTATTTGTGTCATCTAGAGGAATATCAATAAAGGTTTCATCAATAACACTATCTGCTGCCAGTGCTGCTTTCTCCTGTTTTTCTAGAGACTCAAGTTGCTGCTGAATCAATTTGTGCCTTTCAAGCAGTAACTCAAAATCATCTTCCCCCTGTTTGTCATTCTGTGACTCATTGTGACCAATCAAGCGTGAATTTGTGGAGATTGCTGGGTTGCCAGCGTTACTTCCAAAACAGGGTCGCAGGGTGAAATTTCTGGAGGGTAAAAGCTCCCCTCTCTCTGCAAATTCATATGGTGGTGGAGACCTATGCCGCTGTTGTGGTTGGTGATCTAGGTGGTCATTATACAGAGGTGCTTGTGAGCCCCTGAACCTCTGAGGAGGGTAACCATAGTAAGGCAAGGGGCCTGGTGGAGAAGGAGATCTCTTCTCACGATCTGCATATCCAAGACTACTAGATGATATTGAGTGGCCTCTTGGTAAAGCTGCTGATGTTATGTAAAGGAAACTTGTGTGCTTTATCATTGAAAGTTACCAACACAGAAATCAATGCAACTTTTGAAAAAACAGTTATGGCAACTAAGATTACAGTATGTTTAAAAAACAGCGTCAAATCAGCTTTATCGTAGACCTTTACCATAAATGGCATCGATTTTAAAATTCTTTTGTCTGCGTTCAAACAACTCCTACTAGCCTTGTTTTGGGTAACATAATCTTTTGAAAGCTTAGCTCCAATTTGAACAGAGACAAAAGAATACTAAAATCGCTGCCATTCGCAAATAAAAGTCCTTTATCAGCTCAGGTCTGGGGATGATCTAGGAAAACTTTCCCTACTCACTCAGCCAAAAATTCTCGAAATCACTGGTAGGGTAAGGATAAGTAGTTACTGTTTGGGTAAAGCATTTATAATTAAGTATGGTGAGTACAGAAATTTTACCCTGATCTAAGTCACCTATAAAATAAACCTTTAGTTAGTCAAGAAACAAAGTTTAAAAGGGAAAAGTTCTGTGAAGTTTCAGAGAAATCTATTAACCAATTCTCCGAAGTTGGACTCTACATTTACAATCTTCAACATTTTACTAAAAATTTTATGCTATTGACTTAAGAAGTTGTTAGAATTAAAGCATCACTGTTGAAAAATTCAATGGTGCTTTCATTTTACACAAATGACTTGATTTTAATAAAACTAATTAGACTATGACAAAGTTATTGGACAGGTAGAACCAAGTCCAAGGTGACTATGAAAACTCTATCTAAACAATGTTCTTAAAGCAAATAGTGTAACATCTGTTAAACACTTGTTGACCAGTTCATTATAACGTATCTGATAGTTTGTAATTTTATATATCCAAAGCTCTTAACAGCCAAATTTATTCAAAACGTACCATGTACAACATGACAATTTTGAAGCACAATATTCTTTCACTCTTGCACCCAATCGCTAAAAAAGAATTGAAGCTAAAAATCGTTTACATTAAAAGCAAACCTTAAGTAATTTAGGTAACCACTTAATGAGACGAGTTTAGTTTAGGACTAACACCAAGGGATGGCATTTCCTCACGGCATGCCAGTATTGGAATGTTGAAAGGATACGCATTCCACATCTCGAATTAAAGTTCGACTCGCGTCCTCTGTGCCTCGCAAACGGGGCTAAAACTCTTCCCCTGGCGGTAATCCGTCCTCTGTTCCATTCTCTTCCTCTTTCTAAATCTTCAAACTCGTTTCTTGGTCGCCTTGTAACAGGAGGACGTTCACGAACAGGAAATCTTCTGGCATTTTCTGCTTGAAATTCTTCGATCCTTGACGACCTGTTGTGCTGTAGTGAATTCGCTACGTCATATCCACCGTAATGTTCCCCATCTTCAATTTCACCGTCTTCTAAATCATTTATTTCGCCATCTTCTAGTTCTACTTCATCTTCTACAGAGCCCATAGCGCTCAAATGATGTGAATACGAAGAACTGACGCAGCATCATAGTTGGTCTCTCGCACTATCCGACATTTTGGCTTTCCGCCTGATTCTTTTCTAAAAGTACCTCCTAGCATGCCTTGCGAGTAAAGTAGTGCCCGTTCCCCGCGCACCATTTCCTTTCCAGGGTACTGTGGTACATGTAGCACTGGTTTATATCTGAACAAAGTAAGTTGACTACTTATTTTAACTTTAGTAAGCTGCTGCCCCCTTAATTCCGATTTACAAGTGAATTGATTGAGTGCCCAGAAAATTAGATTCTCTAAAACCAACACACAGTTCTCGGCGATATTATCCGCATAAAAAGCCTGCAACGGGCTTTAATTTTAAATCTTTGCCTGCAACTCTTTGTCCATCTTCCGTCCTCTCAATCTCATGAAAAATGGATGAATTTGGTGGCTTGTTGTAATCTGCACAACGAAACGCAATATGAGCAAGCTGTGTATATTGCTAAATAAGAATTAAAAATAAAAAGCAAGGTCAATATGACGTTAGTGAAATATATCTTGTACAATATTTCGACTGGCCATATGAGACCAGGTCACTTTGTAACAGATTTAGAATTAATTAAGAAGGATTCTTAACTGGATTTTTAAAAGACTTGAGTATGATTTAGTTTTATTCTGTTGTGCGTGAGTGAGATTTTTAATACGGTTACAGATTTGACATTCTTGACCTCTCTTGGTTACAATGAGTTGTTCCATCGTTCAGTCACGTTAAACTGAATTTATTTTTATTACTCGCTTTCACTATGCTAAGGAATTAGGGTTTGGTTTCCTTTCATGTTTTATCAGAAAGATTAATTCCTTTGTTATTTCCTGTCTACATCAGATGGACACACTACTGGATTTATTCCTGGTTTTCATTTAAATTCAGTTCATGGTTGAATCAAATAGAAGTTTTGTTAAGTTAGTTTCGTTTATACTCACTATGTACCCTACGTATGTTTTTTAAAATAATCATGTTTTGAGTTTACAAATTAGGCTTTTTGAAACGGAGTAGAGTGACTCAGGGACCGCGGAACCATACAGTAGTTTACCATAGTTTTGTAAAAAGAAAACTAACTGAAATTGACGATGAAGAATTTGACAAAATTTTCAGTTTGGATTGATCGTTAGATATAAAGGCATTTCCGGCGAAGTTCGAAGTTTCAAAATTTTCCGGGAGAGCATGTCCCCGAACCCCCCACAAAACCGCGCGCCTGGCGCTCGCTCGCTCGTTTGCAGTTAGCTACTGAAGTGGCAGCTAGAAGACCCAATGCCCTTGCAGAATGGGAGATTACAGCGCAGAGCTCAGTGCAAATGAGAAAACAGTCGAACCGTCTGGTAGAGCGCGCAGAGGGCACATGGGCAGAATATTAAAGAAATACGAGTAGGAGAACAAGAAATCGTTAAACACAGAACGAAAAGCGAGTTTATCACAAACTCAAGCTGAATGTTGTTTCACTTGCTCGCACATCACATCTTCACCCAATGTATCTTGCTAAATGTCCAAAGTGACTGCACCTCAAACAGCAAACCTCTGACCTCAAACTGCGGTCTGCGGTTTGCACTGACAAACCCGACTTGAGACGAGGTTTTCCTTCATTCTATACAACACCAAGTTGCAAAATTCTACATTAATCATTTGATAACCAAATCAGTGAATAGCTTTTTTCCCGCGCCCTGATTGGTTCCTGAAACAGCAAATTTCCAAGGATATTAACTGTTTTTAGAAAGCTGTCAAAATGGCGATTGGTTTAATTTTGCGCCAATTTCAGAAGAGGAAAGCTTCAGCCATTCCCTTTACCACAAAAAAGGGCCCTTGGAAACTACTAGTGTATGTATTCACAAGTAGGTTGAAAGCTGTTTTACCACGAAATTTCAAGATCTAGAGAAAGTACAACGATTAGAGTGAATGCAGGCATTTTTACTTGCATGCGTTCGAAAATTTTAGTTTGACGAATTTGGTTTAAACATGACATGTACCAACTCTCACCTGAATATATTTGACTGATATTTAATTTGCCGTATACTAAAACAATTAACCCCCTAAGTGTCGGTGCCTAGCGATAGATATTAACCTCGCCACTTAAGGTAATTCCCCAGTTTTGCATTGTGCATCTTTACTGCGCATATTAGAAATTTTTAAATGTGCACATTTTTGTCATATTCTATTGAATGTTGAGCTCTCGAAGACATACCAGAAAAAATAATGCAAAAAAGTAGTTTTCTTCATAATATATGGGGTTTTTTTAACTCGTTCCAGTCTCCCCTCGGAAATGGGGTAAAAAAACACATGTTTTGCCAGTTTTCCTAGAGCTTTTCTCAAACAAGCACGGGTACCCAACCATTTTTGTCGTCAATCAGTCAAATTTCAACAGGACTCTCTAAACAGAAAAAATAGGAAAAATCTGAATGTTGCAAGTGTGGAAAAATATATAAAACATAAACAGGAATACACTGTTTTTTGAGGTATTGGAAACATATAAACAACAAAAGCCCACAAAAATGCTTCCTTACAATAAATGTTTTTACTGAAAATCACAAGAAAATTATTCTCCTAATCCAGAAGAACTCTTTACGTTATCTTCCTTTAATTCGATTACGCTCCTCGATGTTATCTTGGTTGGCCACATGAGGAAAGTAACTGTTGTTTTAATTTCAAGCTTACAACAACAGAAAAATAGCCCTGGAGGGGGTATTTGTATCAATCATATCTCAAAAGTTAACACGGGCACACCCCTTTTTTATTCCACTTTTTCAGTTAAAATATAACGATTGACAAATGAAGAAAGTTTGACAAAAATCTAGGTGCGGGTTCTATTTCAATGGAATGGCCTTAATTCGCGTCTCGGTAAATATTTAGCACTAGTCAGAGTGATGATGAATTACAATCAATTTAAACACCAGAGTGATGATATTAGTTACAGTAAATTTAAACTCCAAAGTGATGATGAACTACAGTCAATTTAAACACAAAAGTGATGATATTACATACAATTGTCCAATGCACTAGATGCAACCTCCAATACAATGGAGAAACGAAACGTAGACTAAAAGACCGCTTTAGTGAAAACAGACGACCAGTTGACAAAACCAACACTATCGATTTCTCCAAACCCACCACTGTCTCTGAACACTTTTTAACTGCCAGTCACTCTGCCTCTGACATGCTTCTAATTCCCATTCAACAATTCTACTCCGCTCGAGATTCAATTCGCAAAGCTAGAGAAGCTTTCTTAATAACCAAAGCTAATACTTTAGAACCTAACGGCCTTAAAAAACGTGACGAAACCTACTAATCTTTAATCTTGCTTTTATGAGGTCTTTTCAAATTTCAAGTTTCAACCGTTATTTTCTTTCATTGTTATTTTTAAGTTAGTTTATTTTTAACTTCTCATATATATTCTATTTCCGTTAAATGTAACTCTAGATCTATTTGTTTTCACACTTCCGTTTCTACATATATAATTAAGTGAAAAACCGTTGTAACTTCAAACCATACCTGAAGAAGGCTAGCATGGCTAGCCGAAATATTATATGAGAAAAGTTTAACTCTGCGTTGTATTGGCTATTCTTTTTCATTTACATTTATCTTTGTGAGCCCAATTCGATCACTTCAGTGATCAAACGCATACCGGCGGAACTGTTGTACCGTGGCTAATCATTTCTTGAAAATTTAATATCAATTAAAGTCGATTTAAACACCCGAGTGATGATGAATAACAGTCAATTCAAACACCAGAGCACTTGTGATATTAATTACTGTCAATTTGAACACCAGAGTGATGATATTAATTAAAGTTAATTTAAACTCCAGAGTGATGATGAATAACAGTCAATTTAGACAACAGAGCACTTGATGATATTAATTACAG
Organism: Hydrozoanthus tunicans; assembly: GCA_026413305.1. Taxonomy (NCBI): domain Eukaryota; kingdom Metazoa; phylum Cnidaria; class Anthozoa; order Zoantharia; family Hydrozoanthidae; genus Hydrozoanthus; species Hydrozoanthus tunicans. Next base: position 6,831 of record JAOBAT010075755.1, on the reverse strand, counting down.
TCAATTTAAACACCAGAGTGATGATA
>JAOBAT010075754.1:0-44126 GCA_026413305.1 Hydrozoanthus tunicans | reverse complement strand
ATAGCGGCAGCAATATGCGCCTTAATATGCTTTCGGTCCGACCTCGTTGAGCTGCGTCCTTCGCAATTCAGTCCATGGCTGCAAGTAAGAGCGATTAGCTCGCTAGATGTTATTATTATTACTTGTAAAGAAAGTAGCTCGTATATTACTGCGATTTCTTGAATACACTCTTTTTTATAGGCCGAGTGACAAGGACGTTTTGCGGCCATTCCGAATATTAGAATCCAAAAACCAAGAATTGTTATGATATTGTTTTTGAATTCGTGTTTCGAATCACAAGAAAACAGGTTCCCCGCCATAACTCCCGAAGTTTCGAACAGTGAAACAGTTGCTTACGAGAAGCTGGATGACGAGGAAATGAGAGATCAGAAATCAGAAACTAGGGATTAAAAAATTTTAAAAAATATAACTGAACTTAAAAATTTCGAAAGTCATTTCCATAAAACCATAAACTTCCATTAAACGGGTTTTTAAGTCCTCGAAAAAATAGGAAATAAAAAAAGAAAAGCAAAAATCATAATGTTCTGCGCTTCTTGAAATGACACATATCCCGAGATGAGGATATGGATACTGTTATAAAGAAAGAGAAAGATTTGGCTTTAAGCAATTTACTGATTTATCATGAGAATTGCGTTACATAAGAAAACTAAAACCTAATCTGGTCTTGGTGTTTGTGATCTGAGAGCCGCGATACTTTGTAGTTTTTTTGTGTGCTTTTGTAACAAAAACCGTGCTTCTTGCAAAATGTTGTCGATTTCGAAATACACCTTGTCGTAAACGTTTAAATTGTCGAGTCAAAAACAAAAATAAATAGAATAAAAAAGTTGACACATATGCAAAGCTAGGATTAAGTCTCATCTAAAAACAAAAATAATGCAGCAATCGACACGATGCCCACTTTGATCATTCTCAATTAATCGACCAAAATCAGTCAAACAACAATTTTAGTTGCAAGGATTTATGCTTGCCCTGTAAACAAATTGCCACCGTATCTAACCTTATTTTTGTTTTAATCACTGAAGTCTTTCAATTGTGATAAGACTTGCAGAGCGCGTATGCTGGACTCCGCTTTTTTCTATTCTGTTTTTAAAATCAGGATGATAAGACATTAAAAGTCGTGGTTTAATTTCTTAAAGAACAACAACACAATCGACAGAGTTCTACACCGTTTGACTACTGATGGCGTATTTCGGTAGTATCAAACTGTTGATCTGATTGGCTAAATTTTTAAAATGGACAGTATCTTCGTAAGTAAGCAAATGTGTTTCTTTCCAGTTCACTCATTCATTCCTTTCTAGCTTAAACATCTCTGTTTTTAAATTTAAGAATAATTCTACGTGTGGAACATTGAAAATCAAAAGGTTTGCTTCTCTCTTGTTTTGGAGTGCTTTGATTGGCTTAGTTATTATAGCAAAAAGGAACGAAATAGAGTCACTGCTTTTTACAAAAACTATGTTGTGTAATGGTCGATGTGTTCTCAGTATGAAAATTTAAACACTCTGGTGTGGGAAATGCCACAGAACAAATGAGAGTTTCCCTAGTTCTTACACGGACCATTACTTAAAACATCTCAGTCGAGAAACAAAAAGAATGTCTGACAATTTTTTTCACCGCTATTCAACAATTAGTAATTGTTTATCTTTTGAAGAAATAAAACCTATAATTTCAAACTACTATGAAGTTAACTAGAACATTTTGTGAATTGTTTGGTGCAGAGGAGGTTTGTTCACTAATTAATGATTTTGCAATCAATCAATCAAATCATTGCTATGAGTTTTCTGGATTTGAATATAGTTTGTTCTTCATCAAGATTATACACCATTTCAATCTTTATCCGAAAATGTAATGAAAACACACTTTAGAATGTCCATTTTAGACCCATTTCCCAATACTAACGCTTCTTATAGTCATTCTTTTAAAGCGTGTACAAGGAGCTATTGTATAGACTTAGCATTGTTATGAAAACCAGATTTCATATTATCATCATCTTTATCATGAATATAATACCAGCAAGTTAATGGACGTTATCATTCCCTTTTCAGAATATGTTAAAACACAGAAAAAAATAAAACAATCGGTTCTCTAAGTCTTCTTATTTTATTGGTACTCTAGAGTTTCATCTGTACACGTGTGATAAAACAAACACGCCATTTGGCTGTTTTTAATTTATTTTTCATATCCTTGGAAGCGGGGAACCTGTAAAAACAAAAAGAATAACTTAGGGAAAAGAATAACTTAGGCAAGGGATCTTTAGGCTTGGGGATTATTCAATAAAATTATCATTGAGCAAGTGGTTATCTTAACCCCAAAATCTCCGGAACCTTTTTCTTGGCTTCTTCATTAGACAATCAAGAGAGCGGTTGTAAAGGATAAAACAACAAATCGTGCTACACATTTTTTTCGGGCAATTCGCTAAAAAAGACATTGTAACTAGGAGAGGGACACATATAAGGACGAAATTATTCGTACTTTAGACTTAAGAGTAAATGCTTTTCATTCTAAATAATGAAACTGAAACTGTCAGCATATTTTGAATTAGCAACTGGTGAAGCTGCTTTTTTAGTACATTTAAGTTTTCAAGCAGCTTTACAACAACGGAACAAGGTTAACAGGAGGAAGTTTACACAGCTTAAAACATCTTACTTAGTCTATACCCTTACTTTTACAAGACCATTTTTTTAGAAAATCAAGCTGAAAATCGTCTAAAAGTTGAGAACTGCTAAGAAAGTGACCGAACAGAAAGAATTTCATTTTGTTACATTAAGCTACAAAACAGTGAATTCACACATTTGATTTCGTTATAGTATTATGCTGCCGGAATTTTTTCCCTTAAAAATTAAAAAAAAAGAATACATCCTTTATGTACAAGCACTTGTAAAGTTTTTCCATGCCTCGTTGTCCTTACAAAGTTGTTCTTATAACGAAAAGCGTTTATCCTTCCTTATGAAAAGAACATCCTTAAAACATTTGAGGCAAAATCTCCAAAATGTTTGAGATTATTCAGTCACGTTCTTATAAAATAGAATAAGAGTATATCACAAAAAAAAAAAGACGTAAACCTTGAATGGAATTATGTTAGAACTGAGGATACAATAGAATTGTGACAGTATTGGGAATCTGGCTGGTAAACAGTAACTGTTTTGTGGTTTTAATTTTCACTAACATAATAAACAGTTTATGCCTGCAATTGGGTTTAAAGATAGAAAGAAAGCATTTCGATTACAAAAGGATTTTCAAGGAAAGTGCTTGTACTTACAAGAACTACAGGTTCTGGCACAGCCGAATTGGAACCAGGGGTATTTACAGAGCGCCTCGTTGCCAACACAATCATCTGCATAATCTGTAAGATTCTCGCAGCCTTTGATGAAATACATGAAGCTTTTAGAGCCAAATTAGCTTTTTTGATACGGCTTAAACCATATCTTGTTTAATTTTACAATGAATTTTCTTTGTTTGATAGATTACCATTGAATACTCTGTTAGAACTAAACTCTTAAGATCAAAATAAAAAGAAATTTGACATCAAACAAACACCACAGCAGAAAAACGTATATTTTTTATGCAATTATGGTATAATAAGAACGTAACGATAGAAATAACTTTAACAATAACAGCAAAGGGAATAACAATGTTAGCAATTGCAAGAATAACGTCTAAAAAGCTCACGTTCTAAAAACAATAAAACTTGCCAATAGTAAAGCAAATAAATGAAAATGAATAGATAAAAAAAAGTTTGCCATTTAATTTTTATTTCCAGATTCACCTCACCACCAAAAAATGTTTCTGCGACTCTAGACTAAAACTCTCTTTTATTTACCTGTGTTCGAAATTTTGAGCCAAAAGATGTGTCATTTTCAATTGATACTAATAAATAAGATCTTTCTTTAACATTGCTTTGGAAATAACTGCTGAACACTCTAACTTACTGGGTTGTGCAGGTACTGGACTCCCTGAAAACAAGAAAACGTTTCTTCAAATTAGATATAAGATTGTACAGGGAACAGCCGTTTGGTATACGGCTTGAACAGATTGAAAAGAAAGCTAGAGTCATAATTATACATCATCTTATAACTTCAATGAAGTTAAGGACGTTTTGATCAAAAGCTTACAGGTATTTTTAAGACCACGTTTCTAAAAAGAAAGAAATTACAGTGCTAGATGAGACATCTTTCGCATCTTTTTCTGTACAAGCAAGAACCGTGTCCGTAACATCAAATTCAAACAAGATATTTTGATATTGTTTAATGTGTCCTGCAATACAAGTTATACTATGCAAGGATATCGATATAGTCCTGAAATTATGGTCAAAAATTAACGCAGCTTCATGTTAAGGTTAAATCTTAAGGGATTGCTACCTAACAGGTATTGATTTCAGAGACCTCTTTTTATTATATTTACAACGATGGCATTTTACAAACTTTGACAGGGCGCAATCTGCCATTGTTGAAGAATTAATATATGCACCGAGTGGATTTAAGAAATCAACTTGAGTTATTTCTTTACAAATTATAATTAGTAAATTGTTGGTGATATCAAATACGAAATTTTAAAAGCACAAGGTAAATTAGTGATAAATTGATTTAACTTTTTCTAATCCTCAAATGATTCCATAGAGCAAATTACAACTTGGTAACGAATATAGAAAGAAAGTTTTTTCCTGAATTGAATGTCTCTGTAGCTCAGTGAGTAGAACATCTGACCGGTAATCAGAGGGTTGCAGTTTCGATTCCCGTCAGTGACTTAGTATGATATCTTCTGTATGAGCATTTAACTTGTGGTGCACTTTCTTTTTAGATTGATTTAACTGACCTATTGAGTTGGCGAGGAGTCCAAAAACCAAAACAGGAAGAACAAAGTGGAACATTGTCTCAGTCATTCGAATGTTTCAATGATACAGCTGAAAGAAAATTCAAATAGATATATAGATGGGCGTATCTCCCACCTGTTGAATTTGATGGTAAAGTGTAAAGTCTGGATCAACAGTCTGTAACAGAACGTTTAACAACTAAGCAGTAGATTGTTTCGTGGCAATCGAGGCCTGCTTCTGGACCTTATTGGTTATTGAGGCAGAGCCGCGACTCCATCTACCGGCATAATCAAACTAAAACCTATCTACAATCAAATAATCTTAAGAAAAAAATGGGTGAATTGTACATTTAGGATACTTCAAACTTACACTCGCAAACATGTGGCCTAAACACTGTTGTTGTGTTACAATGTCAAGTGTTGTTAAAGGAACATCTTATTTTTAGGCCGAGGCAAAGTACTCTTAAATATTTTGAATATTTCAGCCTCGAATGGCTTAAACTGTTCTTACACATTATTGTTAATACCGGATGTGCAGTTGTTGTTTCTCTATTCGTAAAAAACCAACCGGAAGCACAAAAATTATGCTTTTTTAATTGGCCGCTACCATAGCCAACCAAAAGAAACACAAAAAAATTATTCAAAACATTTTAAACAAACTTCTACATGGGCTACACTGAAGCCAGCGATGCACCGTGAACATTAAATGAAAAAAATCTATTTCATTATCTTGAGCAACATCCGAAACTTTTCACCTAAACCTCTTAGCCTTAGTGTGTCCTTAGATGTTGTTTTTTTCAGCCTTATAAAAAGGTTTTTTACAAAAAAGAGTGTATGTATTGACGTTCTCTGTACGTGTGCCCTTCCCAGCAACGTTCGGTTTCTATGGTATACATGCACTGTTGAACAAACCTACAGTCTCATCTTTTCAATACAAAAAACTCCTGATTTGGGTGTTAATTAAGCTTAATGAAATTCATTGCTACCCCAAAGAATTGAAACTTCAAATCCAAAGAAGATATTTTGATAAACACAAACAGTGTTTTGTTGCCGTTGCATTTAATATATTTTAAAAACAAATCGTTTTTCCTCAAGTAGACTTACTGGGTTCTTTGTTAAAGCTACATGTCGAAGAAACTCAGGTTGTTCCCCATAGCCGTTTCCAGTACTCAAAGCGTCACTTGAATTTGCAAATTGTCAACTTCAATGCAATAAAATCTGTTTTCTTACCAAGAGTCCAGCTAAGCTGCTCGACACTCAGAGGATCTAAATGTTTTCCCGGCCTCAAAATCATCTTTACTTAGGTACATGGCATTGCTAGCTATTCGTTGAAAGTGTTCATACACATTTTCATTTACAACATTTTTTCGAGGACATGATTATTCCTAACTAGTGCCAACCGTAAACTTGTTTTGTTGTTTCGTTTGAATTTTGGGGTCACAAGGTTCTCAATTTATGATTCTAATGAAATAGGATAGCGACTGTTGTTGTTGACCAAAAACAAGGGTCAGGGTGAAACGTTGTACAAATGCACCGATTTGAATCAACACAGAAGACAGGACAAGCAGTGTCCTCCTGACGAACTAGGCTTGGGAATTGGCTTGTAATTGGGACCGGAATTAAGGGTAGATCAGACCAATAAAGTTGCAGCGACATAGGGGAGGCGCAAGAAAAAATCAAGAGTTGAAACAAAGCTTCGTGAACGTTCATGTGTTCGTTTACGAGTGGGTTTCCTCTATAGGAATACACTCTTTTTTGTTTATAAGAATATCGAGGGTGAAAATCGCAAAAGTTTAAGAATATTTTTTAAAAAAAGCAGAAGCTGAGATTTTGTTAAGAATATAATTTCGTGCAACATATATAAATACGTTTACACTAAAATTTAAATACTTGGAAATTCTAAATATTTTTCCGCAAAAATGCCACCGAACGACATTTGGTGTTTATGTACTTAAGTAACCGTTTAGCCGTCCCGTATCACTTTGGGTTATTTTATAATGTACAGTACATGTACCAGAATGTAGCACAATGTATACACGCTATCATCTGGAGACTCGGGAAGGCAACGCCATGCTGGCAGACATATTCTAATGCCCTGTATTCTAAGAATATTCTAAGAACATTTCAGCCTCAAAATGCCAAAAAATTGAGAATCTTGAGTCTGAGTCTGAAGAAACACTATTCTTATAAAAAAGAAAGAGTGTAACCGTAACCAAAAAACGTATGGTATCTTCTGTGTAAAATCTGCTTGAAAAAAAGCATGGAATTCACTCAACGGAGACTTGAAAACAAGTAAATAAATGCTAAACTTTCTATAAAACTTCAAACTCATCAATACAGTGTAGTTGTTGATGCACCCTGCCTCCAAAGCTGTATTTGCTTATCACAGGTATCACCATGAGCCTACATCGAATTATTGCATGGTTACATGACTATGTTCTTTTGTTGTCTCATTTCAATTGCCTTCATGTACTAACCATAACATAATCAATCAGAAAGTCTTCTTATACACATACGCTGGCTAATGCATACTCCCAATGGTTCTGCATGCAGAGTTCCGAAAATGAATATTTTTCAGAGAAAATGGGGCCGCTACTTTGGGGTAGGTTAAGAGCTCAAACGGTCTTCGGCAAAGAAATGGGACAGGGGGAAGGGGGCAAAATGTAAACAGCATTTAGTTTATCCCTTTTTCTCCTGAAAGTTACTTGGTTTTGAGTGAGGCAATTCAATTCAATTCAATTCAATTCAATTCAATTCTTATTATTTAGCACTGATATTAGTTACAAAGAGTTATTAATTGTGATTGTTATAACAAAAAATGTTGTGATGAATGGATATGGTCGTAGTTAGATTACCGTGCTGAAGAGGCCAAAGGAGCAGAGCTTTCGAGTTTGCCCCTACATCCAGGGAAAGTGTGTGTTTAATCTATAGGCAGTTAATTTTTTGTACAGTTATATATTCAGTGCTAAATAAATTCTTAAAATTATCAATATAAGCAGTATATAGTCTAAAGTTAGATACGATGGCAGAATAAATATTGGTATTAATCACTTACAGGAGCTAGTTATTGTTTATTATACAGAAAAAAGTGTTTGAGCTGTTTCTTAAAAGACTTGAAGGCAAGTAACTTTAGATGTAGTGGAATTTGTTCCCATATTCTGGAAGATGCATATTTGAATGTAAAGATTCCATAATTGGTTCTAATATTTGGTCTATATAAGTTTTGATTTGCAGCATATCTGGTATTGTAATCATGGATTTTTGATACTGGTTTGATGCAGTCTCTAAAAATAGGGGGCACAAGTGTACTATTTGATTGAATTTGATGAGTAAATAATGCTATTTTATGCGGCTGTTTTTGTTGCATGCTTGTGAGCATGCGTGTGTACAGGCGTGTTAAAAGAGGAGCCGGGGAGCTAGGGATGTTTATCAGCGTGGAAAGGTAACATATGTAAGCAGAAGAAAACACTTTCTCATTGATTTCCACTCCGCAATGTAGTTTCTATTAGGTTGTTTAAGATTTTTCCATCTTAAATTAACTTGTCAAAAGATTATTCTTGAAGAAGATCTATTCAGTCGTAAAACCTAGCAGCAAATCTCCTTCTTCCTATGGCTATAGCCAATCAAATACTTTCCCCAGAATAAGTAGAAACTGTAACAATCATACAGTTTATTATTAAAACATAATCTTCGTAGACAAATTCATTTATTCTCGTTTAATTGTTCCCGTCCCTTAGATAACCAGATCAGTGTGCGCAGCCTGCTTATCGTCCTGGGGGCATAGAGCCTAAAATATGGAGAAAAAAAGCGTTAAAGAACTTTGCATGAGTCACAGCAGTACTGATTATTAACTGAACGGTTTTTTCACTCGGTTGAACCAGTAAAATATCAAAGAACTAAAAATTGCTTTAGACAAAACAGACTGTTTTTGAAAGAACAATCTATATGTCATTGTACATTTTCTCCATAACTTTTTTTTTCAAAAGTTTTTTTCTATTATAGCATTACCCTAAAGCAGCTTGTAGTACGTGAGAAATAGGGATAACAAAAATCTTAATGGCAAAAAAGAATATTAACAATTTTTTTCTTCTTCTTCTTCTTCTCTTCCTACGCTCTTCAGAATGCTTCGTCTTCATCTCTGATCTCAGTTTCCCTCAAACGCTACAACCCAAAAGGCAAAAACCAAAAAAAAAAACTGGGACAAAGATCGAATGTTACTTTGGCAAAAATGTTGCCTGTTTTTGAACTTTGCTGCTCATTTTGTCTTCACCACATTGCAGTCTCGATAATTATTTGTTCAATTAAAAAACGCAGGGCTTTTCCAAATTGAAAGGTTTGAAACCAGCAGCTCTCACAACGTTGTAACTGTAAGAACAGAAAACTTGTGGAACGTTTGTTTCATGGTTGCACGCATTGCGCGTAACTTTAGCAAATTGAACCGTGCTTTCACTTACAGGTGTCGCAGGTTTTGGGGCATTTGCTTTGGAATTGTGGGTACTTGCACATTGGTCTGTTACCAGCACATTTTGGTGATAGGTCCACAGCGTTCTGACAATCTGGTGACAATGATGCTCAATTCATTAAGGAAAATGGACAAATTTAGAAATCGGCTGAAAAGAGGAGGGGGGAAGGTGTCGAGGTGGCTAAAAGGATTTAGGAGTGAGCTTAAATCAGGGGTGTCCCAAAGACATGTTTCATGAGAGAACTTTTAAAATAAGCGAACCTTAATAGTATTTGTTACACCTAACTAACTTAGTTTCTGGTTAGGCTTCTATCTGTCGGCAAAAGTAATTTAAACATTAAAAAGGGATTTGCTTCTAAGTGTAAAAGAATCGGTATCTTTTTATCGAAAAACATTAATTTTCCTTAGTTTTAAAATCGAATAGCATACAGGAGGAAAGCCGATTGACTAGTTTGTTTACCATGCAGACAGAAACCATACGTATTATAGATATAGTTGAAACTTACTATATCTCCTGGGCACAGGGTCACCTAAAGGAAAGAAAAAAATTTAAATAGTATTAGAGCTGCAAACGATCACACTTTTAGTTATACGGATTTTTAACAACTTAGCTGTTTGCCATTCAATTCTGTTGAGGATGAAGACAGGTTTTCCATTAAAGTAATGCTTGAATGTATACAAAATTTTGAAATAACGGACCATAAGAGTATCGGTGAATGTTCACATTTTACCAAGTCGTCTTCAGGTTTGATTTACACTAGTTGTAGAAAGTCGGTAACCAGTGAGGCCCAATGTTGATTATATAGAAAGGAAGGTTAGGGTTAGACTACTTTGGGGAAAATTTACTTCCTTTCTTACATTTTCCCTATCTAATTACAGCACCAACTAACTAAGCTAGTCTAACTGTAGCACTAGGCTTTATGAACACTCTCTGAGCCACCAAGATTTAACTTCTCTCACAACCGATTCAAAACTACTAACTAGTCGATAGAGTTCTCAGAACAATAGGTACTTTAATTTTTGCCGTTTGTTCTGCGAGCTAATTTGAAAACTACTGAACAGCATTAAGAAAAGGTATTGAGAATTTTTCACTGACCGTTTGAAGTGACCAGACTTCCCGCTAACAACAAGACAAGTACTAAGGTGTACATTGTTTCTCTTAAGCTTTTGGTACGTTCGCATATTATAACATGAATCGCCCTCAGAACACGCTCATGGGTTTATATAGATCACGGGTCACCGCACCTGCAACAACTGATTACAGAGAATGCAACAAGGTCAAAAAGACTTGGGGAAAAAGACACACCACCAGACACCAAACTAGTTTCATCGTATGAATCAGCTTGTGTATGTTTTTAAGACGTTTAATCAGTGGTGGCTGTATATAGGCAGCTGCCCAGGTGAACTAGTGACAACATTTAAAAACAATCGGTTTTATTCGGAGCTTAGCCGAAAGAAGTTCGTACTAATTTGTTCGGTTGAAGATGAAGACGCCAGTTCGTTTTGCTTTGCTTTTACTCGTTCTTGGATGCCTCCATCTTTCAAATTGTAAGTACTATAGCTACTTGGGTGTTTGTACCTGTAAATAACATGTTTAAAAGTTGGTATTTTTTGCGCTTAACAAAAACCCAGTCAGAAGTATGTGCTTTTAATAGTTATGGTGCGGGTCTCCCCTTACACAGATTAATTTCTACTTTCGATCGATCTAGTTGAATGGGCAAAGAATATTTGTTTTACTAAAACTGGTAGTATTAGTAGTTAGAGTAGCAGTAGTATTGGTTAGCTTATTTAGACCCGGAATACATACCAGATTTTTAAAACAAACTATAACGATAATGTGTTTAAATACCTTGTTTTACTATTTATAACAATATGAGAGAGAATAGTGACATTAAGATTGAAGTATTTTCGGGATTCCCGCGGTTTATTTGTGTTTTAGCACTAAATATTCGATCATTTACAAGGCCTGAACTTTTTAATGGTTTGGTTCTGTACTTTGTGTGTTTAGTAATAATCATTTCTCTAAAATCCAGCGTGGCATATAATAACCACGAATCTTCAATGCCAAACATTTCATACGCCAAACGGCAAACCGCAAACTTCGGCCTGCTGTTTGCAGTATTTTTCAAAATACTTCAATCTTAATATCACTAATGTTAGCAATCAGTTGAAAACAACAAAATCAGCAGACTGCAAATGGATCTCCCATTACCTGATGAAGGCCTAGGGTTTCGGTTGAATTTCTTATTGTTTTTACCATTTTCAATAATCACATTTTAAATCTTATTTCATTATAATAACAATAATGATAATAGTCATTTCATAAGCAATATATTTGGACACTCTTTTCTGGTTGGTATCAGCACTGTTACTGATATGAATAATTTTAATGTCATCATGTCTTAAGCAGATCTTGCTTTGTGTTTCTCTATATTTATATAACGTAGAAAGCCAGGGTACTAGGGAAACTCGCCTCCGGCGAGATGCAGTATAGAGATTTATTTTTATTGGTATTATGTTTCTCAGCCACCATTATTTTTCAACACCTTTTACATGAAAAATTGTAATTATTTTAATTTATATTTGCAGCCGCTCCAGCTGCTAAATCAGGTATGTGAATTAAATTGATTATTAAAGGAATATTTGAAATTAATTTCTTTTCACATATTGGAGCATCTAACCAGAAACTTTGAAACAATCTTTAATAAGGCGAAAGCAACACAAAAATAAAGGGGGTGGGGGGGGCACCAAATACCTAGAAGGCACTTGAAGTAACACAAAAACAGAAGGAAGAATGTAGAAAACACTTGTAGCTTACTTTTGATTTCCCAAGGCAATGAACTTAGTATCTGTAGGTAAATAAAGCAATATTGATAGTAAATAATAAAAAAACATATAATAGAAGGCACACCTGACACTTACAATGAAAAAACAGAAGTCGAAATCGTTTGAAAATATCAGCTTCTAGACAAATATTCGAGCTAAAATATCAATGTAAGTTGGAAGCAAACGTTTTAACATATCAAAAGGCTATAATTATTGTTAAGCAGTAGAAATGTAAAAGTTAAATTATTATTGTTCTAAATACCAGATTCACTTAACCTTTTCTTGTCTTTCTTTCTTACCAAAAAACTGCAGCTAGGTGAATATGAAGAACGGTAAATTTTTGTGGAAAAACAAACCATGGACTGTAACTCAAAATTATAATAAATCCTTCTTTACTAAACCGTCAGTTTAAAAGTATGTATGCATGGATATAAAGTGAACAGTGAGCCGCTCTGCCAGCGTACTTTATGAACCAGTTTACGGGAACAACCAGGCTTCGGATTTGGTTGCAAATCTTATAACAAACAAAGGATAAACTTTGAAGGCAGAGGCGGTGGAGCTTACGATATCTAAATTACTGGCATCACAAACAAGACGTAGATTTTTCTCAAGCCTTTTGTTAGAACTACATTATCATTTCTCAAATAAAGGTTAACAATTAACACATCAAGTACAGAGATGAAAAATGACTAGCCAATGCCAGTGTTGGTTTTAGCTACTTTGTAGTAAATTCATGCTTTTTTTCTTTTTGTGTAGAGATTTTCCAATTTATTACTGTACCTTGATTTTATAAAATGCAACTTTCAAAGATTAGATACAGATGTTGTCTTTCCTAAGTAATTCTCACATTATGCAGCTACACTTACTAGACACCTTTTTCCTTTTCAGCTGATCTTACGGTCGTCATGATCAATAGGCGTTCTTCAGAAATAAGTAAGTGGGATAATTGCGCTTTGGTTCCTCAAGTCTGCGGTGCAAACAGGGCATGAACGATTGTAATGCATGGTTGGGACGGTTGAGGGTTGAGGGTGTATATATATTTGGATAACCTTCCTTCGAGGTCGGTAAAATAAGTACCAGCGCATACATTGAAGCAGCTGCTAGAGACGCCTATACATGCTTCTGGTCCAATGGGGGTAAACTGATGATTCGGCAACGCCTTTGAGTATATTCACATAGAAAGGGTGCTATATAAAAACATGATATATGTAGCCGGATGCAGACATCCTCTTCGGGACGTTTAAGGGGAACTTAACCCTATAAAATTGAATTTTGTCAAACAAAATCTTTGAAAGTGTGAAAACGATTTTTTCTCGTGTCTCGCTGATTTTCCGAGAAATTCGAGTTTAAGGCACGTTACGTGCTACGTTATACCGACGGCTCAGAGTTAGGGGGTCAGCGGAGAAAGAGTGAGGCTTTGACGTCAGACAAGAATTAGCTGGAATTGAAAGGATTCCTCGATAAAGTGAGGCATCGCACAAAACTTTAATTTCGTTTCTCTCTTAGCTGTGCACGCGAGCTTACGAGAACAAAACGGTTCAAGTGCTCTCTCGTTTTCCCGTAACTTACGTCACACGTTACTTTCACATACTGCTGACAAGTTGACAAGCGCTACGCTCAACGACACTAAACGATCCAAAACACATACATTCGAACTAAAATTTCTTCGAAAATCAGCGCGACTAGAAAAAAAAAATTCAAACATGGTCTCCACACTTTTAAGGACTTCAATTGCAGCTGAGGCTCCTTAAAAACTGCGGTATTTCGGCCGTGACACAAAATAATAACGTTGCATGAAATTCTAGAAAATCCCTAGAACTTGTCGTTTTGCTTGTAAAGATTGATGAAAATTTCTCCATGTTACACTGAGTTAAATCATCCCAGAAGCTTTATCTGTCCCTCGGCTTCAAAGATTTTAAAAGCAGGAGTGCTTTGCCTCCCTCTTCGATTACGTGGTCGAGCGGCTTTAGGAGCGAGCAAAAAAGAAAAAGGAGGAGAGAGGGTCAGGATGAAGTGGGTTATCTCTCGTTTCCATTACGTACTGCTCGAGCACGAAATCCAAGATGGCGCTAGTGCCGTGTCCTGTGAGTTTTACACGCAAAAAAAAAACAGTCAAACGCATGCAAGCAGGCTAGGGTTGTTTGTTTTTCTTTCTTTTTTTTTTTGTATGGCTTTTTAACGTCTTAATGTATTGGTTATTGGTAACAAAGCTTCTATATGTTACTGCTAATGCTGCTACTACTGATATAAATTATGTACGCAAATCGAACAACTAAAGCCTTTATTTTGTTTCGCAGAATGCGAAGACACCTCGGCTTATTGTCGAGAAAACCTATACTTTTGCAATGACGATCCCTTTGGTTTGTTCTGGGTTGCCTGTGGTAAGGCTTGCAAGGCCTGCAATGCGAGGTACAGTATGAAGTCAACCTGTGAATAAATTTGTCTCGAGGTCGGCGGGTAGACCCGTCAATCAATTAAGAAATGTCATTTCTTCTTTCGACTCATTTTTTTCCAAATTCTTTTTGATATTCTTTACTTTCTGGTTTCCATGACGTCGGCGCCCATTCAGTGTCTCATTAAATTGTTCCTGAGGTTGTCCCTTATGAACAAGCTCCACCTCCTTGTTCTTCTCCTGTTTGGTCTGCTTTTTTGTTCAACGTCTTAGTTCAGTTCTTTCTATTGTCTACAGAAAGCAGACCTTAGAAGCGATAACTCGTTAATCAGAAAGAAAAAATATGAATGTAATCATAAGAAAATTAGTAAGTTTTACTATTTATGGACCCCACTTTGTGTATATTTGGTCCTCTGAATAACGTGGAAGAGTAAAACTTTTTCATACTGACTCATATCGAAATTTCTGCTCCTTTAGGCTTTATTTTAAAAAAAACAGACATAACCACTCAGCGAGCGTCATGATGTTAGAGGGTTGATATTTGGAAGAGAACTTATGTGTTCATACACGTTTTGAATACTACTAAAAAAAACTTATTACCTTTCTTTTCTAGATTTTAAAGCAAACACTTGGAAGGCCCTTACGACAAAAAAAAATCGCCAAACTGTACGCGGATGATGAATACTAAAGCGATTTTCGTCTTCTGAAAGTTGAAAACAAGCGAGATAAATAAAAAATTAATAAATTTTCATGAACACTGGATCAGTTGATCAACGAAAAATTGTGTACAGATTTTTAGAGTCAACACGATATTTCAGAAATTTTATAAATCTATAATTTGTCCCAGGCAAAGACTGTAACACGATGACAGCCTTCCTAACATGGGGGATTAGCTCAAGCTAAAAATTTTATCTGGCGCTGTAGTTGGACTCTAGCAGTGCCATGGCCTTGGCTGAGCGAAAGCGGTTAAGTCCAGCGAACTAACCTTCCCTTGAAAAGGTAGAAGCGAAAAGAGCGAATACTGATAATCACTCTTTACCGTATCTGTTTGAACAAGGAGCCTTTCAACAGAAGGTCAGAGCGTGGTCGAACAGCGAGTTCTTAACCCGCGATAAGACTAATAGTTGTCGAGGGTTGGGAAAAGAGCGGCGGAGCCGCGAGAACGAGTCGGCGGGGCGAGCCGTTAGGGGAAGGGGGGGAGGGAAGGGAAAGGAGAGCCTGCACGGAAACCCCCCAAATCTTCGTTTCTACTTTGCTCCTTCCCTCCCCCATTCCCCTCACGGCTCCGCCGCTCGTTCCCCAACCATACAGGAGAGCCTGTTCGCAGGCTATCGAGTAACGTGTTTGCTATTTAGTGAGTGATCTATTACAAATTGCGACGGGGTACCTATTAAAAAATTGCGACAGGATGCTATGTTACAACTTTAAAAGACTACTGGCCGGATAGTGTCAAAATCCCTAGTCACGTAATGATATTATTTCTCAAGGAGAATAGCATAGAAATTAGAAAATGTTGTTCAAAATGATATATTGATATGTAGAACGAAAGGAATCTTAAAAGACCAATGAGTTGGATTTTTACGTGTACACATGCAGCTAGTTGTCAAAAGTCTCGAAAGGACCAAAAAAGCGGCAAATTAGAGTTCAAGCTTATTTGAGTTGGGACTGGGTCCGAGTTTTACTGGGTTCCAGGCTCCAGACGCACGTTTTATGTTTGTGTTTTTGCAATGGCGGACGAGTTGAAAGGTTTTTCGCAAGAAATCCGTAAGTTACGAAAAAAATTAAGGCAAATTGAGAACCTTGAGTTACTGGAAAGAGATTTAACAGAAGAAGAGTATGCGAAAGTAGGTTTTTACTCTCGTTCTGTTCCTATTTCACTTCAACCTTACAAGTAGACAGACATTCCGTGAGATTCTGTGTATACGTGGCTTAACCAGTTAATGGTTCTACTAAGCGACAGATTATAATGTTATAACTTATATGATATAATTATTTGTTGAACTTTTTCAACAGTATTTTAAAAGTAGGTTAGCAGAAACGTCCATGTTAACTGAATTTCTGACAACGTACAAACCAGTAATTAAACTTGAAAGTACTAGTATTTGTATAAAGAATTTGTGTCGTAAAACCCTGTCGCTCAAACTCGTCCGTATTCGCTGGACAACCTTAAATGACAAAATAGCCGGCATAGTTGACTTACTTCATAAATTTGGAGCTAGACATTGCAGGAGTTGCGTTTGGCAAGATTGGGACCAAAAGAATGCATACAAGTGCACCGTATAGTGATTAGCCTAAATAGCCCAGTTGGTAAGGCGCCAGTCTTGGGTTCGATTCCCGGCGCCGGACCTTCACACAGGGTCTTAAAACAACTGAGGAGAAAGTGCTGCCTTTGCTCTAACATCTGCAAACAGTTAGACCTTCACATCTTCTCGGATAAGGATGTTAAACCGTAGGCCAAGTCTCTCGATCTCCTATCGGGGGACTTAAAAGAACCCACATCACTTGTCAAAAAAGAGTAGGGTGATCCCGGTGTTGTGGTCTGTCTTCTACTAACTGAGGGCAACTCTTACTGAACATTACTGTGAGCCGCATATAGCGGACTATCTAAGACCCTCAATGCCAGAATCATCTGTAAATCATTGTTAAGCGCCTTTGATCATATCCACATGGAAAAGAGTGCTATATAAATGCTAAACATTATTATTATTATTATTGTTATTATTAGTCAAATATTGAAATAAAAACAGCACTTGTCTCAGGATGTGTACTGTTATGCAAAATTGTATAAAATGAAGTCTGATTAAGAAAGTTAACTTTGTTCTTATTTACTGCCTTGTTCTTACTAGTAAGATTTGAAGCTGTGACTCAGAGTTTTTTAGACAAATGTCAACGTACCTGAATTGTATCAAGTTGATTATCAAAAAGCCCATTTCACTGCACACAAGATAACCTTTCAAGTCGAGGCTTGGTACTCATTTTACATACATTTTTTTATGTCATTTCGAGCATGTAGCCTTGACTTGAAGGTTCAAATTGAAATGGGTTATTTCACTTTGTTACTTAGTTTTGGGTCACTAAAATGTCTGCTACAGTCGTTAAAAGCTCTTGAGATATTTTGTTTTTAAAAAACTATATTTTTTAATATTTTTTTAAAACACAATCATGAAAATTTTTACTTTAATTTCTTTTTTCTTAATTTTTATTCTCACTTCTTTTCATTCATGAATTTGGTTTTTTTTTTCATTTTCATTTCAAAAGCCCTGTTTGATACTTTTTTTGGGGCCATTGCTTTTAAAGCCAAATTATTATTCTACTTTGGCTCCCTTTGGTCATAGACCAAGTGCTGTGAAAGTTGTAACTGCTCAAGCTCAGTACTTGTGTTGAAAGACTTGATAGGTGCGGGTGTGCTGCTGGACCTTCATGAATCTTACCTTGTTATAAACTATATTTCAGTGGTTTAATTTTGATGTTTCCTATTCCAATCTACAGCAACCCAATCCGATGTAACATTGCAACCTACAGTATTTTGAGTTACTGCATCCTGTACTAAACAGTTTGTTCATACATAATTTTTTTTACTTGTTGAATGTTCTCCACCCCCCCCCCCCCCTCCTCCCTTCCAAGCTGTCTATAGTATTAATTAATAAAGTTTAAGACATTATATTTTGTATGCAATAAAATGAAAGGAAATGTGTTCAAATGCAAAATAAAATGGTTATACAAACCTTGGGACCTTCCTTGTTGTGAAGTTCAAAATGTTTGATTTGCTTAACTGGATATGGCTGATTCATCTCTTATATGGATAAAATTGATGCAAATATTATAAATTGTTTCATGTTTTACAGGTTTTGAAGAAGGGAGATCTGAGATCAACTGTTCAGAAACTGGTTTCTAAAAGGGATAAGCTTCAAAAGAAGCTGGTCATAGAAGAGCAGGAGAGCTGCATAGCTACCAATGATGAGAATCTGGCACCAAGAGCAGAAGCTGACTCAAGAGAGGATAAACAAGAAATTAAGACAACAATCTCATCCACTGAGACCATTGAGAAAGCATCTGAATCAAAACCGGTAGTTAGACATAATTTTTTTCAGTGCAAAAAAACAAATTATTTTGCTTTGTATTCTAAGTAACCTTAAATACTAATACTATCAATTCCAATAACTCATCAACATAAAACTTCTCTTAAATGTACCACATACAATTTAAGACATTTAGTTCTGAGAAAAGCAGAATCCATTTAACATGCTGTATGTAGCAAATTAATGAAGGTGAAAGAAAAAAATTCTCCCAAACTTGCTCTATGAAAAGTATGGACTTTGCAAGTCTCTGTAACTGAGAATGAAAGCTAGTGTTTGAAATCCTTGTAACAAGCAAAGTAAATGTAGACAAATAACAGGAAAAGGGTGTTGTGGAAGTAACAGGAATTGAATGTTTCAAAAAGTGAGTCCCACTACTTCCAGCATGCCTAGAGCTGTCATTGGATTGTATCAGTTAAAGGGTGAATTAGGAATTAAGCAATAATTTGGAAGAAGGTAGATTTTAAAAAAAGCACTGATAATACAGGCCTGTGCAAAAGCCAAAAATTCAAGATAGTCTTTTTTTTGTGACTAAACTCGGCTTATGGCATTTCGTGTGAGCGCTGTTTGAGCTTGATTCAAACCCTCTAGTCTATCCTTTGGACTTAATTTGAAATGCTATCCTATTATGTGTGTGGATAGTGAAAAAAGAATCAAACCAGCATAGAAATTTAGCATGAAACCAATTCACCTTTTTGATTAAGTTCAAGTCAAGTCTCAAGAAAGAATCAATTCTAATTAATTAATTAGCAATGTCTAGTTGCCAAACATTTTGCAGGTTAGTTAGTCTATGTAATGTGATTTCAGAATTTAAAGCATTGAATCTTAAGTGGATTTTAAATACTGCATGCACAACAACACTCAATCAGCTAGGTTTTGCCAAATTATAGAAGACCCCTTTTCCTGTTAAGACCCTAAAAATACTACTTGTGGTAACTTTTTCATTTCACTTCAACCAGACTAAGTTTAACTTAAAAAAGAGTTGAATAGTAAGTAAATAGCAATAGAATGTTGAAAAGTGAAATTATCCTAGATGCTGGTTATGTGAAAAGCTCAATGAATCTTCTTTTGGTGTCTGAAATTTTTGCTAAAGGGATTTATTTGGGTCTATTTGATGCCATGATTTTTCGGGTCTTAAAAAAATTATTTCTTTTTGAGTATTGCAGTACATTTTTTCTCAGATCAACAACAGAGCAATTCCACATGATCATGAGAAACCAAAAAAATGAAAATTTCAAAAATGACATTTAATTCTTAACAGATTTTGTCGTATTCGTACTCTCAAATGTTCAAAGTTTGTTAATCCAACATTTTTTTTCAAATTAATAATCAGGGGGGACACCAAATGCGTACTAGAAAAGCCAACGCTTATTTACTTGGAAGAAATGCCTCACAACCATGATATGGAATTCCTTTATAACACTCCACATTGCAATGAAAACCATGATTGTAATACATCGATAGTATCCATGTTTGGTAGTCTTTTGAAAAGTATAATAAAATTAGTAAAACCTATCGCAGCTTTTTTCTTTAGGGGGGTCTGAATTTTGTTACAGATGTTACATGTGAATGTTCACAAAACAGGTTTTAATTTGTACTACAAGCAGAGTTTAAATCTTTTTTGAATGACACTCTTAATTCTCTGTAGTAACAACACAGAGAACAAACACATGGCAAAAGAAAGGAGAAAGCTCTTTGATAAGGGGAAAAAACAGTGTTACAGACGTTACACTAGAGCATTACAGATGTTATATTTGTAGCGTTACAGACGTTACATTCCTATCCTTTTTTACTAGAGACATTACTCAAACAGGAATTCTTCAAAAATACATTTCCAAAGACTTTTACAAAAACTGTTGTGAAAACAGCTGCAGTTCAGAGATAACATTTTCAAGCTTTAATAAGTATTTAACGTTAATTTGAGAAAGAATGTAGAATCTAAAACTATTCACCCTAAAATATGGAAATGGTATGTAAAAAAAACAAGTCAATTCTCAAGTTTGTCCAACCAAAACCAAGTCAAGTCTCAATGATTAAGTTTGTCTTAAAATTCTGGCAACCTTTTTTTGCCAGTTTGTTCTTTAACATGTGATCTTTCTGGCTCGTTATCTGCACTTCTCACTTAGTCTGCTTTTTCTATGGCTACAGTGCAGGCTTTCTTTTCTTAATTCTTATCCTTTTCAAAACTTTTGTGTCTCATATAATTTGTGAGGGAGACCCTTAAGCATTTTTCTAAATTCCTGCACTCTTTCATTCACACTTAAAGCCATGTTGATTTCTTTAAACTATACACAACAATGAATACAAGCTGCTGTTTTGAGGAAAACTGCTGACCAAAAACACTGCAGGAACTCCATTTTGTTATATTAATTAGCAGTGAGCAATTTTAGCCGAATATTTGAATGAAAAGAAAACTGGTAAGTAATTGAAAGGATAATTGGTTAAAATCTATTTAATGTTATGAAATTACCAAAAATAAATTGCAAATTTAAAGTTTCACATGTGTAACGTCTGTAACGAAACATGTAATGTCTGTAACAGAACATTTTCCTTTATTACTATGAATTAAGGCTGCACTCTTGAAAGTCAACTTTACACAATAAACTTCAAACATCTAAAATTAGTTTTGTAAAAAAGATTTAAGTCCAATTGTTTTAGATTCTCAGAGTTTTCAATTTAAAAAAAAGGATTTTAAAAAATCAGTTTTTCTGATGTAACGTCTGTAACGCTACTAAAAATACAATTTAAAAATCAATGAGAAAAGCTTAGCTTAATATTCTTAACTTGGCCATCTAAGCTTGATATATAAGCTAAACAAAAAAACATAAGAAACATTCAAAATAAATATTCCATTAAAATAAAGCTTTGACAAGAACAATCTGAAATTGATCTTCAAATGTAACATCTGTAATGAAGAACTGCCCAACAACATTTGAGTGCAATCTTCTTACTAGTAT
Source organism: Hydrozoanthus tunicans (assembly GCA_026413305.1). Taxonomy (NCBI): domain Eukaryota; kingdom Metazoa; phylum Cnidaria; class Anthozoa; order Zoantharia; family Hydrozoanthidae; genus Hydrozoanthus; species Hydrozoanthus tunicans. The sequence continues at coordinate 22,607 of JAOBAT010075754.1, read as the reverse complement.
GCTTAAAAAATAGAGATACATCTTGGGTACACAAATGGAATTTTCTTCAATGTAAAACTTGAGCATAGATCTGTCATATGATATGATAGTGGGGCATGCATCACCAGGGTAATTTGACCAAACTGTAATAAAATAATAGTTACAAGAAGCAGGTGATAAAAATAATTCTCTGAAGCACCCAAATGTTACTGTACCTTATTTGTTTTTTTTTTATCCAAATCAGTTATCCAAACAACATGAGCGCACAAATGAGAAGCAACCAACTCCAGCATCACCAAACACTTTAGAGAATGTTACAGACTTCGCAACTCCTTCAAGAAACTCACAACCAAAACCAACGTCAGTACCTGATACCACAAAACCATCAAGATCACTTATTCCGGGAAGGGATAATGATGGTCCTTCAAAGTATGTTGTTTAGTAAATTTTTTAGTATAATTGTTAAATTAAGTTATATCAGCTGCTTTTGAATTATGGTAACTGCTTTTGGTTGGTATGCTTTTAATAATTATTAAAATCATTTTTCGAAGACTGCTTTTAATAATTATTAAAAGCAGTCTTCGAAAAATGATTTTAATAATTATTAAAAGCATACCAACCAAAAGCAGTTACCATAATTCAAAAGCAGCTGATATAACTTAATTTAACAATTATACTAAAAAATTTACTAAACAACATACTTTGAAGGACCATCATTATCCCTTCCCGGAATAAGTGATCTTGATGGTTTTGTGGTATCAGGTACTGACGTTGGTTTTGGTTGTGAGTTTCTTGAAGGAGTTGCGAAGTCTGTAACATTCTCTAAAGTGTTTGGTGATGCTGGAGTTGGTTGCTTCTCATTTGTGCGCTCATGTTGTTTGGATAACTGATTTGGATAAAAAAAAAACAAATAAGGTACAGTAACATTTGGGTGCTTCAGAGAATTATTTTTATCACCTGCTTCTTGTAACTATTATTTTATTACAGTTTGGTCAAATTACCCTGGTGATGCATGCCCCACTATCATATCATATGACAGATCTATGCTCAAGTTTTACATTGAAGAAAATTCCATTTGTGTACCCAAGATGTATCTCTATTTTTTAAGCATACTAGTAAGAAGATTGCACTCAAATGTTGTTGGGCAGTTCTTCATTACAGATGTTACATTTGAAGATCAATTTCAGATTGTTCTTGTCAAAGCTTTATTTTAATGGAATATTTATTTTGAATGTTTCTTATGTTTTTTTGTTTAGCTTATATATCAAGCTTAGATGGCCAAGTTAAGAATATTAAGCTAAGCTTTTCTCATTGATTTTTAAATTGTATTTTTAGTAGCGTTACAGACGTTACATCAGAAAAACTGATTTTTTAAAATCCTTTTTTTTAAATTGAAAACTCTGAGAATCTAAAACAATTGGACTTAAATCTTTTTTACAAAACTAATTTTAGATGTTTGAAGTTTATTGTGTAAAGTTGACTTTCAAGAGTGCAGCCTTAATTCATAGTAATAAAGGAAAATGTTCTGTTACAGACATTACATGTTTCGTTACAGACGTTACACATGTGAAACTTTAAATTTGCAATTTATTTTTGGTAATTTCATAACATTAAATAGATTTTAACCAATTATCCTTTCAATTACTTACCAGTTTTCTTTTCATTCAAATATTCGGCTAAAATTGCTCACTGCTAATTAATATAACAAAATGGAGTTCCTGCAGTGTTTTTGGTCAGCAGTTTTCCTCAAAACAGCAGCTTGTATTCATTGTTGTGTATAGTTTAAAGAAATCAACATGGCTTTAAGTGTGAATGAAAGAGTGCAGGAATTTAGAAAAATGCTTAAGGGTCTCCCTCACAAATTATATGAGACACAAAAGTTTTGAAAAGGATAAGAATTAAGAAAAGAAAGCCTGCACTGTAGCCATAGAAAAAGCAGACTAAGTGAGAAGTGCAGATAACGAGCCAGAAAGATCACATGTTAAAGAACAAACTGGCAAAAAAAGGTTGCCAGAATTTTAAGACAAACTTAATCATTGAGACTTGACTTGGTTTTGGTTGGACAAACTTGAGAATTGACTTGTTTTTTTTACATACCATTTCCATATTTTAGGGTGAATAGTTTTAGATTCTACATTCTTTCTCAAATTAACGTTAAATACTTATTAAAGCTTGAAAATGTTATCTCTGAACTGCAGCTGTTTTCACAACAGTTTTTGTAAAAGTCTTTGGAAATGTATTTTTGAAGAATTCCTGTTTGAGTAATGTCTCTAGTAAAAAAGGATAGGAATGTAACGTCTGTAACGCTACAAATATAACATCTGTAATGCTCTAGTGTAACGTCTGTAACACTGTTTTTTCCCCTTATCAAAGAGCTTTCTCCTTTCTTTTGCCATGTGTTTGTTCTCTGTGTTGTTACTACAGAGAATTAAGAGTGTCATTCAAAAAAGATTTAAACTCTGCTTGTAGTACAAATTAAAACCTGTTTTGTGAACATTCACATGTAACATCTGTAACAAAATTCAGACCCCCCTAAAGAAAAAAGCTGCGATAGGTTTTACTAATTTTATTATACTTTTCAAAAGACTACCAAACATGGATACTATCGATGTATTACAATCATGGTTTTCATTGCAATGTGGAGTGTTATAAAGGAATTCCATATCATGGTTGTGAGGCATTTCTTCCAAGTAAATAAGCGTTGGCTTTTCTAGTACGCATTTGGTGTCCCCCCTGATTATTAATTTGAAAAAAAATGTTGGATTAACAAACTTTGAACATTTGAGAGTACGAATACGACAAAATCTGTTAAGAATTAAATGTCATTTTTGAAATTTTCATTTTTTTGGTTTCTCATGATCATGTGGAATTGCTCTGTTGTTGATCTGAGAAAAAATGTACTGCAATACTCAAAAAGAAATAATTTTTTTAAGACCCGAAAAATCATGGCATCAAATAGACCCAAATAAATCCCTTTAGCAAAAATTTCAGACACCAAAAGAAGATTCATTGAGCTTTTCACATAACCAGCATCTAGGATAATTTCACTTTTCAACATTCTATTGCTATTTACTTACTATTCAACTCTTTTTTAAGTTAAACTTAGTCTGGTTGAAGTGAAATGAAAAAGTTACCACAAGTAGTATTTTTAGGGTCTTAACAGGAAAAGGGGTCTTCTATAATTTGGCAAAACCTAGCTGATTGAGTGTTGTTGTGCATGCAGTATTTAAAATCCACTTAAGATTCAATGCTTTAAATTCTGAAATCACATTACATAGACTAACTAACCTGCAAAATGTTTGGCAACTAGACATTGCTAATTAATTAATTAGAATTGATTCTTTCTTGAGACTTGACTTGAACTTAATCAAAAAGGTGAATTGGTTTCATGCTAAATTTCTATGCTGGTTTGATTCTTTTTTCACTATCCACACACATAATAGGATAGCATTTCAAATTAAGTCCAAAGGATAGACTAGAGGGTTTGAATCAAGCTCAAACAGCGCTCACACGAAATGCCATAAGCCGAGTTTAGTCACAAAAAAAAGACTATCTTGAATTTTTGGCTTTTGCACAGGCCTGTATTATCAGTGCTTTTTTTAAAATCTACCTTCTTCCAAATTATTGCTTAATTCCTAATTCACCCTTTAACTGATACAATCCAATGACAGCTCTAGGCATGCTGGAAGTAGTGGGACTCACTTTTTGAAACATTCAATTCCTGTTACTTCCACAACACCCTTTTCCTGTTATTTGTCTACATTTACTTTGCTTGTTACAAGGATTTCAAACACTAGCTTTCATTCTCAGTTACAGAGACTTGCAAAGTCCATACTTTTCATAGAGCAAGTTTGGGAGAATTTTTTTCTTTCACCTTCATTAATTTGCTACATACAGCATGTTAAATGGATTCTGCTTTTCTCAGAACTAAATGTCTTAAATTGTATGTGGTACATTTAAGAGAAGTTTTATGTTGATGAGTTATTGGAATTGATAGTATTAGTATTTAAGGTTACTTAGAATACAAAGCAAAATAATTTGTTTTTTTGCACTGAAAAAAATTATGTCTAACTACCGGTTTTGATTCAGATGCTTTCTCAATGGTCTCAGTGGATGAGATTGTTGTCTTAATTTCTTGTTTATCCTCTCTTGAGTCAGCTTCTGCTCTTGGTGCCAGATTCTCATCATTGGTAGCTATGCAGCTCTCCTGCTCTTCTATGACCAGCTTCTTTTGAAGCTTATCCCTTTTAGAAACCAGTTTCTGAACAGTTGATCTCAGATCTCCCTTCTTCAAAACCTGTAAAACATGAAACAATTTATAATATTTGCATCAATTTTATCCATATAAGAGATGAATCAGCCATATCCAGTTAAGCAAATCAAACATTTTGAACTTCACAACAAGGAAGGTCCCAAGGTTTGTATAACCATTTTATTTTGCATTTGAACACATTTCCTTTCATTTTATTGCATACAAAATATAATGTCTTAAACTTTATTAATTAATACTATAGACAGCTTGGAAGGGAGGAGGGGGGGGGGGGGGTGGAGAACATTCAACAAGTAAAAAAAATTATGTATGAACAAACTGTTTAGTACAGGATGCAGTAACTCAAAATACTGTAGGTTGCAATGTTACATCGGATTGGGTTGCTGTAGATTGGAATAGGAAACATCAAAATTAAACCACTGAAATATAGTTTATAACAAGGTAAGATTCATGAAGGTCCAGCAGCACACCCGCACCTATCAAGTCTTTCAACACAAGTACTGAGCTTGAGCAGTTACAACTTTCACAGCACTTGGTCTATGACCAAAGGGAGCCAAAGTAGAATAATAATTTGGCTTTAAAAGCAATGGCCCCAAAAAAAGTATCAAACAGGGCTTTTGAAATGAAAATGAAAAAAAAAACCAAATTCATGAATGAAAAGAAGTGAGAATAAAAATTAAGAAAAAAGAAATTAAAGTAAAAATTTTCATGATTGTGTTTTAAAAAAATATTAAAAAATATAGTTTTTTAAAAACAAAATATCTCAAGAGCTTTTAACGACTGTAGCAGACATTTTAGTGACCCAAAACTAAGTAACAAAGTGAAATAACCCATTTCAATTTGAACCTTCAAGTCAAGGCTACATGCTCGAAATGACATAAAAAAATGTATGTAAAATGAGTACCAAGCCTCGACTTGAAAGGTTATCTTGTGTGCAGTGAAATGGGCTTTTTGATAATCAACTTGATACAATTCAGGTACGTTGACATTTGTCTAAAAAACTCTGAGTCACAGCTTCAAATCTTACTAGTAAGAACAAGGCAGTAAATAAGAACAAAGTTAACTTTCTTAATCAGACTTCATTTTATACAATTTTGCATAACAGTACACATCCTGAGACAAGTGCTGTTTTTATTTCAATATTTGACTAATAATAACAATAATAATAATAATAATGTTTAGCATTTATATAGCACTCTTTTCCATGTGGATATGATCAAAGGCGCTTAACAATGATTTACAGATGATTCTGGCATTGAGGGTCTTAGATAGTCCGCTATATGCGGCTCACAGTAATGTTCAGTAAGAGTTGCCCTCAGTTAGTAGAAGACAGACCACAACACCGGGATCACCCTACTCTTTTTTGACAAGTGATGTGGGTTCTTTTAAGTCCCCCGATAGGAGATCGAGAGACTTGGCCTACGGTTTAACATCCTTATCCGAGAAGATGTGAAGGTCTAACTGTTTGCAGATGTTAGAGCAAAGGCAGCACTTTCTCCTCAGTTGTTTTAAGACCCTGTGTGAAGGTCCGGCGCCGGGAATCGAACCCAAGACTGGCGCCTTACCAACTGGGCTATTTAGGCTAATCACTATACGGTGCACTTGTATGCATTCTTTTGGTCCCAATCTTGCCAAACGCAACTCCTGCAATGTCTAGCTCCAAATTTATGAAGTAAGTCAACTATGCCGGCTATTTTGTCATTTAAGGTTGTCCAGCGAATACGGACGAGTTTGAGCGACAGGGTTTTACGACACAAATTCTTTATACAAATACTAGTACTTTCAAGTTTAATTACTGGTTTGTACGTTGTCAGAAATTCAGTTAACATGGACGTTTCTGCTAACCTACTTTTAAAATACTGTTGAAAAAGTTCAACAAATAATTATATCATATAAGTTATAACATTATAATCTGTCGCTTAGTAGAACCATTAACTGGTTAAGCCACGTATACACAGAATCTCACGGAATGTCTGTCTACTTGTAAGGTTGAAGTGAAATAGGAACAGAACGAGAGTAAAAACCTACTTTCGCATACTCTTCTTCTGTTAAATCTCTTTCCAGTAACTCAAGGTTCTCAATTTGCCTTAATTTTTTTCGTAACTTACGGATTTCTTGCGAAAAACCTTTCAACTCGTCCGCCATTGCAAAAACACAAACATAAAACGTGCGTCTGGAGCCTGGAACCCAGTAAAACTCGGACCCAGTCCCAACTCAAATAAGCTTGAACTCTAATTTGCCGCTTTTTTGGTCCTTTCGAGACTTTTGACAACTAGCTGCATGTGTACACGTAAAAATCCAACTCATTGGTCTTTTAAGATTCCTTTCGTTCTACATATCAATATATCATTTTGAACAACATTTTCTAATTTCTATGCTATTCTCCTTGAGAAATAATATCATTACGTGACTAGGGATTTTGACACTATCCGGCCAGTAGTCTTTTAAAGTTGTAACATAGCATCCTGTCGCAATTTTTTAATAGGTACCCCGTCGCAATTTGTAATAGATCACTCACTAAATAGCAAACACGTTACTCGATAGCCTGCGAACAGGCTCTCCTGTATGGTTGGGGAACGAGCGGCGGAGCCGTGAGGGGAATGGGGGAGGGAAGGAGCAAAGTAGAAACGAAGATTTGGGGGGTTTCCGTGCAGGCTCTCCTTTCCCTTCCCTCCCCCCCTTCCCCTAACGGCTCGCCCCGCCGACTCGTTCTCGCGGCTCCGCCGCTCTTTTCCCAACCCTCGACAACTATTAGTCTTATCGCGGGTTAAGAACTCGCTGTTCGACCACGCTCTGACCTTCTGTTGAAAGGCTCCTTGTTCAAACAGATACGGTAAAGAGTGATTATCAGTATTCGCTCTTTTCGCTTCTACCTTTTCAAGGGAAGGTTAGTTCGCTGGACTTAACCGCTTTCGCTCAGCCAAGGCCATGGCACTGCTAGAGTCCAACTACAGCGCCAGATAAAATTTTTAGCTTGAGCTAATCCCCCATGTTAGGAAGGCTGTCATCGTGTTACAGTCTTTGCCTGGGACAAATTATAGATTTATAAAATTTCTGAAATATCGTGTTGACTCTAAAAATCTGTACACAATTTTTCGTTGATCAACTGATCCAGTGTTCATGAAAATTTATTAATTTTTTATTTATCTCGCTTGTTTTCAACTTTCAGAAGACGAAAATCGCTTTAGTATTCATCATCCGCGTACAGTTTGGCGATTTTTTTTTGTCGTAAGGGCCTTCCAAGTGTTTGCTTTAAAATCTAGAAAAGAAAGGTAATAAGTTTTTTTTAGTAGTATTCAAAACGTGTATGAACACATAAGTTCTCTTCCAAATATCAACCCTCTAACATCATGACGCTCGCTGAGTGGTTATGTCTGTTTTTTTTAAAATAAAGCCTAAAGGAGCAGAAATTTCGATATGAGTCAGTATGAAAAAGTTTTACTCTTCCACGTTATTCAGAGGACCAAATATACACAAAGTGGGGTCCATAAATAGTAAAACTTACTAATTTTCTTATGATTACATTCATATTTTTTCTTTCTGATTAACGAGTTATCGCTTCTAAGGTCTGCTTTCTGTAGACAATAGAAAGAACTGAACTAAGACGTTGAACAAAAAAGCAGACCAAACAGGAGAAGAACAAGGAGGTGGAGCTTGTTCATAAGGGACAACCTCAGGAACAATTTAATGAGACACTGAATGGGCGCCGACGTCATGGAAACCAGAAAGTAAAGAATATCAAAAAGAATTTGGAAAAAAATGAGTCGAAAGAAGAAATGACATTTCTTAATTGATTGACGGGTCTACCCGCCGACCTCGAGACAAATTTATTCACAGGTTGACTTCATACTGTACCTCGCATTGCAGGCCTTGCAAGCCTTACCACAGGCAACCCAGAACAAACCAAAGGGATCGTCATTGCAAAAGTATAGGTTTTCTCGACAATAAGCCGAGGTGTCTTCGCATTCTGCGAAACAAAATAAAGGCTTTAGTTGTTCGATTTGCGTACATAATTTATATCAGTAGTAGCAGCATTAGCAGTAACATATAGAAGCTTTGTTACCAATAACCAATACATTAAGACGTTAAAAAGCCATACAAAAAAAAAAAGAAAGAAAAACAAACAACCCTAGCCTGCTTGCATGCGTTTGACTGTTTTTTTTTTGCGTGTAAAACTCACAGGACACGGCACTAGCGCCATCTTGGATTTCGTGCTCGAGCAGTACGTAATGGAAACGAGAGATAACCCACTTCATCCTGACCCTCTCTCCTCCTTTTTCTTTTTTGCTCGCTCCTAAAGCCGCTCGACCACGTAATCGAAGAGGGAGGCAAAGCACTCCTGCTTTTAAAATCTTTGAAGCCGAGGGACAGATAAAGCTTCTGGGATGATTTAACTCAGTGTAACATGGAGAAATTTTCATCAATCTTTACAAGCAAAACGACAAGTTCTAGGGATTTTCTAGAATTTCATGCAACGTTATTATTTTGTGTCACGGCCGAAATACCGCAGTTTTTAAGGAGCCTCAGCTGCAATTGAAGTCCTTAAAAGTGTGGAGACCATGTTTGAATTTTTTTTTTCTAGTCGCGCTGATTTTCGAAGAAATTTTAGTTCGAATGTATGTGTTTTGGATCGTTTAGTGTCGTTGAGCGTAGCGCTTGTCAACTTGTCAGCAGTATGTGAAAGTAACGTGTGACGTAAGTTACGGGAAAACGAGAGAGCACTTGAACCGTTTTGTTCTCGTAAGCTCGCGTGCACAGCTAAGAGAGAAACGAAATTAAAGTTTTGTGCGATGCCTCACTTTATCGAGGAATCCTTTCAATTCCAGCTAATTCTTGTCTGACGTCAAAGCCTCACTCTTTCTCCGCTGACCCCCTAACTCTGAGCCGTCGGTATAACGTAGCACGTAACGTGCCTTAAACTCGAATTTCTCGGAAAATCAGCGAGACACGAGAAAAAATCGTTTTCACACTTTCAAAGATTTTGTTTGACAAAATTCAATTTTATAGGGTTAAGTTCCCCTTAAACGTCCCGAAGAGGATGTCTGCATCCGGCTACATATATCATGTTTTTATATAGCACCCTTTCTATGTGAATATACTCAAAGGCGTTGCCGAATCATCAGTTTACCCCCATTGGACCAGAAGCATGTATAGGCGTCTCTAGCAGCTGCTTCAATGTATGCGCTGGTACTTATTTTACCGACCTCGAAGGAAGGTTATCCAAATATATATACACCCTCAACCCTCAACCGTCCCAACCATGCATTACAATCGTTCATGCCCTGTTTGCACCGCAGACTTGAGGAACCAAAGCGCAATTATCCCACTTACTTATTTCTGAAGAACGCCTATTGATCATGACGACCGTAAGATCAGCTGAAAAGGAAAAAGGTGTCTAGTAAGTGTAGCTGCATAATGTGAGAATTACTTAGGAAAGACAACATCTGTATCTAATCTTTGAAAGTTGCATTTTATAAAATCAAGGTACAGTAATAAATTGGAAAATCTCTACACAAAAAGAAAAAAAGCATGAATTTACTACAAAGTAGCTAAAACCAACACTGGCATTGGCTAGTCATTTTTCATCTCTGTACTTGATGTGTTAATTGTTAACCTTTATTTGAGAAATGATAATGTAGTTCTAACAAAAGGCTTGAGAAAAATCTACGTCTTGTTTGTGATGCCAGTAATTTAGATATCGTAAGCTCCACCGCCTCTGCCTTCAAAGTTTATCCTTTGTTTGTTATAAGATTTGCAACCAAATCCGAAGCCTGGTTGTTCCCGTAAACTGGTTCATAAAGTACGCTGGCAGAGCGGCTCACTGTTCACTTTATATCCATGCATACATACTTTTAAACTGACGGTTTAGTAAAGAAGGATTTATTATAATTTTGAGTTACAGTCCATGGTTTGTTTTTCCACAAAAATTTACCGTTCTTCATATTCACCTAGCTGCAGTTTTTTGGTAAGAAAGAAAGACAAGAAAAGGTTAAGTGAATCTGGTATTTAGAACAATAATAATTTAACTTTTACATTTCTACTGCTTAACAATAATTATAGCCTTTTGATATGTTAAAACGTTTGCTTCCAACTTACATTGATATTTTAGCTCGAATATTTGTCTAGAAGCTGATATTTTCAAACGATTTCGACTTCTGTTTTTTCATTGTAAGTGTCAGGTGTGCCTTCTATTATATGTTTTTTTATTATTTACTATCAATATTGCTTTATTTACCTACAGATACTAAGTTCATTGCCTTGGGAAATCAAAAGTAAGCTACAAGTGTTTTCTACATTCTTCCTTCTGTTTTTGTGTTACTTCAAGTGCCTTCTAGGTATTTGGTGCCCCCCCCACCCCCTTTATTTTTGTGTTGCTTTCGCCTTATTAAAGATTGTTTCAAAGTTTCTGGTTAGATGCTCCAATATGTGAAAAGAAATTAATTTCAAATATTCCTTTAATAATCAATTTAATTCACATACCTGATTTAGCAGCTGGAGCGGCTGCAAATATAAATTAAAATAATTACAATTTTTCATGTAAAAGGTGTTGAAAAATAATGGTGGCTGAGAAACATAATACCAATAAAAATAAATCTCTATACTGCATCTCGCCGGAGGCGAGTTTCCCTAGTACCCTGGCTTTCTACGTTATATAAATATAGAGAAACACAAAGCAAGATCTGCTTAAGACATGATGACATTAAAATTATTCATATCAGTAACAGTGCTGATACCAACCAGAAAAGAGTGTCCAAATATATTGCTTATGAAATGACTATTATCATTATTGTTATTATAATGAAATAAGATTTAAAATGTGATTATTGAAAATGGTAAAAACAATAAGAAATTCAACCGAAACCCTAGGCCTTCATCAGGTAATGGGAGATCCATTTGCAGTCTGCTGATTTTGTTGTTTTCAACTGATTGCTAACATTAGTGATATTAAGATTGAAGTATTTTGAAAAATACTGCAAACAGCAGGCCGAAGTTTGCGGTTTGCCGTTTGGCGTATGAAATGTTTGGCATTGAAGATTCGTGGTTATTATATGCCACGCTGGATTTTAGAGAAATGATTATTACTAAACACACAAAGTACAGAACCAAACCATTAAAAAGTTCAGGCCTTGTAAATGATCGAATATTTAGTGCTAAAACACAAATAAACCGCGGGAATCCCGAAAATACTTCAATCTTAATGTCACTATTCTCTCTCATATTGTTATAAATAGTAAAACAAGGTATTTAAACACATTATCGTTATAGTTTGTTTTAAAAATCTGGTATGTATTCCGGGTCTAAATAAGCTAACCAATACTACTGCTACTCTAACTACTAATACTACCAGTTTTAGTAAAACAAATATTCTTTGCCCATTCAACTAGATCGATCGAAAGTAGAAATTAATCTGTGTAAGGGGAGACCCGCACCATAACTATTAAAAGCACATACTTCTGACTGGGTTTTTGTTAAGCGCAAAAAATACCAACTTTTAAACATGTTATTTACAGGTACAAACACCCAAGTAGCTATAGTACTTACAATTTGAAAGATGGAGGCATCCAAGAACGAGTAAAAGCAAAGCAAAACGAACTGGCGTCTTCATCTTCAACCGAACAAATTAGTACGAACTTCTTTCGGCTAAGCTCCGAATAAAACCGATTGTTTTTAAATGTTGTCACTAGTTCACCTGGGCAGCTGCCTATATACAGCCACCACTGATTAAACGTCTTAAAAACATACACAAGCTGATTCATACGATGAAACTAGTTTGGTGTCTGGTGGTGTGTCTTTTTCCCCAAGTCTTTTTGACCTTGTTGCATTCTCTGTAATCAGTTGTTGCAGGTGCGGTGACCCGTGATCTATATAAACCCATGAGCGTGTTCTGAGGGCGATTCATGTTATAATATGCGAACGTACCAAAAGCTTAAGAGAAACAATGTACACCTTAGTACTTGTCTTGTTGTTAGCGGGAAGTCTGGTCACTTCAAACGGTCAGTGAAAAATTCTCAATACCTTTTCTTAATGCTGTTCAGTAGTTTTCAAATTAGCTCGCAGAACAAACGGCAAAAATTAAAGTACCTATTGTTCTGAGAACTCTATCGACTAGTTAGTAGTTTTGAATCGGTTGTGAGAGAAGTTAAATCTTGGTGGCTCAGAGAGTGTTCATAAAGCCTAGTGCTACAGTTAGACTAGCTTAGTTAGTTGGTGCTGTAATTAGATAGGGAAAATGTAAGAAAGGAAGTAAATTTTCCCCAAAGTAGTCTAACCCTAACCTTCCTTTCTATATAATCAACATTGGGCCTCACTGGTTACCGACTTTCTACAACTAGTGTAAATCAAACCTGAAGACGACTTGGTAAAATGTGAACATTCACCGATACTCTTATGGTCCGTTATTTCAAAATTTTGTATACATTCAAGCATTACTTTAATGGAAAACCTGTCTTCATCCTCAACAGAATTGAATGGCAAACAGCTAAGTTGTTAAAAATCCGTATAACTAAAAGTGTGATCGTTTGCAGCTCTAATACTATTTAAATTTTTTTCTTTCCTTTAGGTGACCCTGTGCCCAGGAGATATAGTAAGTTTCAACTATATCTATAATACGTATGGTTTCTGTCTGCATGGTAAACAAACTAGTCAATCGGCTTTCCTCCTGTATGCTATTCGATTTTAAAACTAAGGAAAATTAATGTTTTTCGATAAAAAGATACCGATTCTTTTACACTTAGAAGCAAATCCCTTTTTAATGTTTAAATTACTTTTGCCGACAGATAGAAGCCTAACCAGAAACTAAGTTAGTTAGGTGTAACAAATACTATTAAGGTTCGCTTATTTTAAAAGTTCTCTCATGAAACATGTCTTTGGGACACCCCTGATTTAAGCTCACTCCTAAATCCTTTTAGCCACCTCGACACCTTCCCCCCTCCTCTTTTCAGCCGATTTCTAAATTTGTCCATTTTCCTTAATGAATTGAGCATCATTGTCACCAGATTGTCAGAACGCTGTGGACCTATCACCAAAATGTGCTGGTAACAGACCAATGTGCAAGTACCCACAATTCCAAAGCAAATGCCCCAAAACCTGCGACACCTGTAAGTGAAAGCACGGTTCAATTTGCTAAAGTTACGCGCAATGCGTGCAACCATGAAACAAACGTTCCACAAGTTTTCTGTTCTTACAGTTACAACGTTGTGAGAGCTGCTGGTTTCAAACCTTTCAATTTGGAAAAGCCCTGCGTTTTTTAATTGAACAAATAATTATCGAGACTGCAATGTGGTGAAGACAAAATGAGCAGCAAAGTTCAAAAACAGGCAACATTTTTGCCAAAGTAACATTCGATCTTTGTCCCAGTTTTTTTTTTTGGTTTTTGCCTTTTGGGTTGTAGCGTTTGAGGGAAACTGAGATCAGAGATGAAGACGAAGCATTCTGAAGAGCGTAGGAAGAGAAGAAGAAGAAGAAGAAAAAAATTGTTAATATTCTTTTTTGCCATTAAGATTTTTGTTATCCCTATTTCTCACGTACTACAAGCTGCTTTAGGGTAATGCTATAATAGAAAAAAACTTTTGAAAAAAAAAGTTATGGAGAAAATGTACAATGACATATAGATTGTTCTTTCAAAAACAGTCTGTTTTGTCTAAAGCAATTTTTAGTTCTTTGATATTTTACTGGTTCAACCGAGTGAAAAAACCGTTCAGTTAATAATCAGTACTGCTGTGACTCATGCAAAGTTCTTTAACGCTTTTTTTCTCCATATTTTAGGCTCTATGCCCCCAGGACGATAAGCAGGCTGCGCACACTGATCTGGTTATCTAAGGGACGGGAACAATTAAACGAGAATAAATGAATTTGTCTACGAAGATTATGTTTTAATAATAAACTGTATGATTGTTACAGTTTCTACTTATTCTGGGGAAAGTATTTGATTGGCTATAGCCATAGGAAGAAGGAGATTTGCTGCTAGGTTTTACGACTGAATAGATCTTCTTCAAGAATAATCTTTTGACAAGTTAATTTAAGATGGAAAAATCTTAAACAACCTAATAGAAACTACATTGCGGAGTGGAAATCAATGAGAAAGTGTTTTCTTCTGCTTACATATGTTACCTTTCCACGCTGATAAACATCCCTAGCTCCCCGGCTCCTCTTTTAACACGCCTGTACACACGCATGCTCACAAGCATGCAACAAAAACAGCCGCATAAAATAGCATTATTTACTCATCAAATTCAATCAAATAGTACACTTGTGCCCCCTATTTTTAGAGACTGCATCAAACCAGTATCAAAAATCCATGATTACAATACCAGATATGCTGCAAATCAAAACTTATATAGACCAAATATTAGAACCAATTATGGAATCTTTACATTCAAATATGCATCTTCCAGAATATGGGAACAAATTCCACTACATCTAAAGTTACTTGCCTTCAAGTCTTTTAAGAAACAGCTCAAACACTTTTTTCTGTATAATAAACAATAACTAGCTCCTGTAAGTGATTAATACCAATATTTATTCTGCCATCGTATCTAACTTTAGACTATATACTGCTTATATTGATAATTTTAAGAATTTATTTAGCACTGAATATATAACTGTACAAAAAATTAACTGCCTATAGATTAAACACACACTTTCCCTGGATGTAGGGGCAAACTCGAAAGCTCTGCTCCTTTGGCCTCTTCAGCACGGTAATCTAACTACGACCATATCCATTCATCACAACATTTTTTGTTATAACAATCACAATTAATAACTCTTTGTAACTAATATCAGTGCTAAATAATAAGAATTGAATTGAATTGAATTGAATTGAATTGAATTGCCTCACTCAAAACCAAGTAACTTTCAGGAGAAAAAGGGATAAACTAAATGCTGTTTACATTTTGCCCCCTTCCCCCTGTCCCATTTCTTTGCCGAAGACCGTTTGAGCTCTTAACCTACCCCAAAGTAGCGGCCCCATTTTCTCTGAAAAATATTCATTTTCGGAACTCTGCATGCAGAACCATTGGGAGTATGCATTAGCCAGCGTATGTGTATAAGAAGACTTTCTGATTGATTATGTTATGGTTAGTACATGAAGGCAATTGAAATGAGACAACAAAAGAACATAGTCATGTAACCATGCAATAATTCGATGTAGGCTCATGGTGATACCTGTGATAAGCAAATACAGCTTTGGAGGCAGGGTGCATCAACAACTACACTGTATTGATGAGTTTGAAGTTTTATAGAAAGTTTAGCATTTATTTACTTGTTTTCAAGTCTCCGTTGAGTGAATTCCATGCTTTTTTTCAAGCAGATTTTACACAGAAGATACCATACGTTTTTTGGTTACGGTTACACTCTTTCTTTTTTATAAGAATAGTGTTTCTTCAGACTCAGACTCAAGATTCTCAATTTTTTGGCATTTTGAGGCTGAAATGTTCTTAGAATATTCTTAGAATACAGGGCATTAGAATATGTCTGCCAGCATGGCGTTGCCTTCCCGAGTCTCCAGATGATAGCGTGTATACATTGTGCTACATTCTGGTACATGTACTGTACATTATAAAATAACCCAAAGTGATACGGGACGGCTAAACGGTTACTTAAGTACATAAACACCAAATGTCGTTCGGTGGCATTTTTGCGGAAAAATATTTAGAATTTCCAAGTATTTAAATTTTAGTGTAAACGTATTTATATATGTTGCACGAAATTATATTCTTAACAAAATCTCAGCTTCTGCTTTTTTTAAAAAATATTCTTAAACTTTTGCGATTTTCACCCTCGATATTCTTATAAACAAAAAAGAGTGTATTCCTATAGAGGAAACCCACTCGTAAACGAACACATGAACGTTCACGAAGCTTTGTTTCAACTCTTGATTTTTTCTTGCGCCTCCCCTATGTCGCTGCAACTTTATTGGTCTGATCTACCCTTAATTCCGGTCCCAATTACAAGCCAATTCCCAAGCCTAGTTCGTCAGGAGGACACTGCTTGTCCTGTCTTCTGTGTTGATTCAAATCGGTGCATTTGTACAACGTTTCACCCTGACCCTTGTTTTTGGTCAACAACAACAGTCGCTATCCTATTTCATTAGAATCATAAATTGAGAACCTTGTGACCCCAAAATTCAAACGAAACAACAAAACAAGTTTACGGTTGGCACTAGTTAGGAATAATCATGTCCTCGAAAAAATGTTGTAAATGAAAATGTGTATGAACACTTTCAACGAATAGCTAGCAATGCCATGTACCTAAGTAAAGATGATTTTGAGGCCGGGAAAACATTTAGATCCTCTGAGTGTCGAGCAGCTTAGCTGGACTCTTGGTAAGAAAACAGATTTTATTGCATTGAAGTTGACAATTTGCAAATTCAAGTGACGCTTTGAGTACTGGAAACGGCTATGGGGAACAACCTGAGTTTCTTCGACATGTAGCTTTAACAAAGAACCCAGTAAGTCTACTTGAGGAAAAACGATTTGTTTTTAAAATATATTAAATGCAACGGCAACAAAACACTGTTTGTGTTTATCAAAATATCTTCTTTGGATTTGAAGTTTCAATTCTTTGGGGTAGCAATGAATTTCATTAAGCTTAATTAACACCCAAATCAGGAGTTTTTTGTATTGAAAAGATGAGACTGTAGGTTTGTTCAACAGTGCATGTATACCATAGAAACCGAACGTTGCTGGGAAGGGCACACGTACAGAGAACGTCAATACATACACTCTTTTTTGTAAAAAACCTTTTTATAAGGCTGAAAAAAACAACATCTAAGGACACACTAAGGCTAAGAGGTTTAGGTGAAAAGTTTCGGATGTTGCTCAAGATAATGAAATAGATTTTTTTCATTTAATGTTCACGGTGCATCGCTGGCTTCAGTGTAGCCCATGTAGAAGTTTGTTTAAAATGTTTTGAATAATTTTTTTGTGTTTCTTTTGGTTGGCTATGGTAGCGGCCAATTAAAAAAGCATAATTTTTGTGCTTCCGGTTGGTTTTTTACGAATAGAGAAACAACAACTGCACATCCGGTATTAACAATAATGTGTAAGAACAGTTTAAGCCATTCGAGGCTGAAATATTCAAAATATTTAAGAGTACTTTGCCTCGGCCTAAAAATAAGATGTTCCTTTAACAACACTTGACATTGTAACACAACAACAGTGTTTAGGCCACATGTTTGCGAGTGTAAGTTTGAAGTATCCTAAATGTACAATTCACCCATTTTTTTCTTAAGATTATTTGATTGTAGATAGGTTTTAGTTTGATTATGCCGGTAGATGGAGTCGCGGCTCTGCCTCAATAACCAATAAGGTCCAGAAGCAGGCCTCGATTGCCACGAAACAATCTACTGCTTAGTTGTTAAACGTTCTGTTACAGACTGTTGATCCAGACTTTACACTTTACCATCAAATTCAACAGGTGGGAGATACGCCCATCTATATATCTATTTGAATTTTCTTTCAGCTGTATCATTGAAACATTCGAATGACTGAGACAATGTTCCACTTTGTTCTTCCTGTTTTGGTTTTTGGACTCCTCGCCAACTCAATAGGTCAGTTAAATCAATCTAAAAAGAAAGTGCACCACAAGTTAAATGCTCATACAGAAGATATCATACTAAGTCACTGACGGGAATCGAAACTGCAACCCTCTGATTACCGGTCAGATGTTCTACTCACTGAGCTACAGAGACATTCAATTCAGGAAAAAACTTTCTTTCTATATTCGTTACCAAGTTGTAATTTGCTCTATGGAATCATTTGAGGATTAGAAAAAGTTAAATCAATTTATCACTAATTTACCTTGTGCTTTTAAAATTTCGTATTTGATATCACCAACAATTTACTAATTATAATTTGTAAAGAAATAACTCAAGTTGATTTCTTAAATCCACTCGGTGCATATATTAATTCTTCAACAATGGCAGATTGCGCCCTGTCAAAGTTTGTAAAATGCCATCGTTGTAAATATAATAAAAAGAGGTCTCTGAAATCAATACCTGTTAGGTAGCAATCCCTTAAGATTTAACCTTAACATGAAGCTGCGTTAATTTTTGACCATAATTTCAGGACTATATCGATATCCTTGCATAGTATAACTTGTATTGCAGGACACATTAAACAATATCAAAATATCTTGTTTGAATTTGATGTTACGGACACGGTTCTTGCTTGTACAGAAAAAGATGCGAAAGATGTCTCATCTAGCACTGTAATTTCTTTCTTTTTAGAAACGTGGTCTTAAAAATACCTGTAAGCTTTTGATCAAAACGTCCTTAACTTCATTGAAGTTATAAGATGATGTATAATTATGACTCTAGCTTTCTTTTCAATCTGTTCAAGCCGTATACCAAACGGCTGTTCCCTGTACAATCTTATATCTAATTTGAAGAAACGTTTTCTTGTTTTCAGGGAGTCCAGTACCTGCACAACCCAGTAAGTTAGAGTGTTCAGCAGTTATTTCCAAAGCAATGTTAAAGAAAGATCTTATTTATTAGTATCAATTGAAAATGACACATCTTTTGGCTCAAAATTTCGAACACAGGTAAATAAAAGAGAGTTTTAGTCTAGAGTCGCAGAAACATTTTTTGGTGGTGAGGTGAATCTGGAAATAAAAATTAAATGGCAAACTTTTTTTTATCTATTCATTTTCATTTATTTGCTTTACTATTGGCAAGTTTTATTGTTTTTAGAACGTGAGCTTTTTAGACGTTATTCTTGCAATTGCTAACATTGTTATTCCCTTTGCTGTTATTGTTAAAGTTATTTCTATCGTTACGTTCTTATTATACCATAATTGCATAAAAAATATACGTTTTTCTGCTGTGGTGTTTGTTTGATGTCAAATTTCTTTTTATTTTGATCTTAAGAGTTTAGTTCTAACAGAGTATTCAATGGTAATCTATCAAACAAAGAAAATTCATTGTAAAATTAAACAAGATATGGTTTAAGCCGTATCAAAAAAGCTAATTTGGCTCTAAAAGCTTCATGTATTTCATCAAAGGCTGCGAGAATCTTACAGATTATGCAGATGATTGTGTTGGCAACGAGGCGCTCTGTAAATACCCCTGGTTCCAATTCGGCTGTGCCAGAACCTGTAGTTCTTGTAAGTACAAGCACTTTCCTTGAAAATCCTTTTGTAATCGAAATGCTTTCTTTCTATCTTTAAACCCAATTGCAGGCATAAACTGTTTATTATGTTAGTGAAAATTAAAACCACAAAACAGTTACTGTTTACCAGCCAGATTCCCAATACTGTCACAATTCTATTGTATCCTCAGTTCTAACATAATTCCATTCAAGGTTTACGTCTTTTTTTTTTTGTGATATACTCTTATTCTATTTTATAAGAACGTGACTGAATAATCTCAAACATTTTGGAGATTTTGCCTCAAATGTTTTAAGGATGTTCTTTTCATAAGGAAGGATAAACGCTTTTCGTTATAAGAACAACTTTGTAAGGACAACGAGGCATGGAAAAACTTTACAAGTGCTTGTACATAAAGGATGTATTCTTTTTTTTTAATTTTTAAGGGAAAAAATTCCGGCAGCATAATACTATAACGAAATCAAATGTGTGAATTCACTGTTTTGTAGCTTAATGTAACAAAATGAAATTCTTTCTGTTCGGTCACTTTCTTAGCAGTTCTCAACTTTTAGACGATTTTCAGCTTGATTTTCTAAAAAAATGGTCTTGTAAAAGTAAGGGTATAGACTAAGTAAGATGTTTTAAGCTGTGTAAACTTCCTCCTGTTAACCTTGTTCCGTTGTTGTAAAGCTGCTTGAAAACTTAAATGTACTAAAAAAGCAGCTTCACCAGTTGCTAATTCAAAATATGCTGACAGTTTCAGTTTCATTATTTAGAATGAAAAGCATTTACTCTTAAGTCTAAAGTACGAATAATTTCGTCCTTATATGTGTCCCTCTCCTAGTTACAATGTCTTTTTTAGCGAATTGCCCGAAAAAAATGTGTAGCACGATTTGTTGTTTTATCCTTTACAACCGCTCTCTTGATTGTCTAATGAAGAAGCCAAGAAAAAGGTTCCGGAGATTTTGGGGTTAAGATAACCACTTGCTCAATGATAATTTTATTGAATAATCCCCAAGCCTAAAGATCCCTTGCCTAAGTTATTCTTTTCCCTAAGTTATTCTTTTTGTTTTTACAGGTTCCCCGCTTCCAAGGATATGAAAAATAAATTAAAAACAGCCAAATGGCGTGTTTGTTTTATCACACGTGTACAGATGAAACTCTAGAGTACCAATAAAATAAGAAGACTTAGAGAACCGATTGTTTTATTTTTTTCTGTGTTTTAACATATTCTGAAAAGGGAATGATAACGTCCATTAACTTGCTGGTATTATATTCATGATAAAGATGATGATAATATGAAATCTGGTTTTCATAACAATGCTAAGTCTATACAATAGCTCCTTGTACACGCTTTAAAAGAATGACTATAAGAAGCGTTAGTATTGGGAAATGGGTCTAAAATGGACATTCTAAAGTGTGTTTTCATTACATTTTCGGATAAAGATTGAAATGGTGTATAATCTTGATGAAGAACAAACTATATTCAAATCCAGAAAACTCATAGCAATGATTTGATTGATTGATTGCAAAATCATTAATTAGTGAACAAACCTCCTCTGCACCAAACAATTCACAAAATGTTCTAGTTAACTTCATAGTAGTTTGAAATTATAGGTTTTATTTCTTCAAAAGATAAACAATTACTAATTGTTGAATAGCGGTGAAAAAAATTGTCAGACATTCTTTTTGTTTCTCGACTGAGATGTTTTAAGTAATGGTCCGTGTAAGAACTAGGGAAACTCTCATTTGTTCTGTGGCATTTCCCACACCAGAGTGTTTAAATTTTCATACTGAGAACACATCGACCATTACACAACATAGTTTTTGTAAAAAGCAGTGACTCTATTTCGTTCCTTTTTGCTATAATAACTAAGCCAATCAAAGCACTCCAAAACAAGAGAGAAGCAAACCTTTTGATTTTCAATGTTCCACACGTAGAATTATTCTTAAATTTAAAAACAGAGATGTTTAAGCTAGAAAGGAATGAATGAGTGAACTGGAAAGAAACACATTTGCTTACTTACGAAGATACTGTCCATTTTAAAAATTTAGCCAATCAGATCAACAGTTTGATACTACCGAAATACGCCATCAGTAGTCAAACGGTGTAGAACTCTGTCGATTGTGTTGTTGTTCTTTAAGAAATTAAACCACGACTTTTAATGTCTTATCATCCTGATTTTAAAAACAGAATAGAAAAAAGCGGAGTCCAGCATACGCGCTCTGCAAGTCTTATCACAATTGAAAGACTTCAGTGATTAAAACAAAAATAAGGTTAGATACGGTGGCAATTTGTTTACAGGGCAAGCATAAATCCTTGCAACTAAAATTGTTGTTTGACTGATTTTGGTCGATTAATTGAGAATGATCAAAGTGGGCATCGTGTCGATTGCTGCATTATTTTTGTTTTTAGATGAGACTTAATCCTAGCTTTGCATATGTGTCAACTTTTTTATTCTATTTATTTTTGTTTTTGACTCGACAAT
Organism: Hydrozoanthus tunicans; assembly: GCA_026413305.1. NCBI lineage: Eukaryota > Metazoa > Cnidaria > Anthozoa > Zoantharia > Hydrozoanthidae > Hydrozoanthus > Hydrozoanthus tunicans. The sequence continues at coordinate 785 of JAOBAT010075754.1, read as the reverse complement.
TTAAACGTTTACGACAAGGTGTATTTCGAAATCGACAACATTTTGCAAGAAGCACGGTTTTTGTTACAAAAGCACACAAAAAAACTACAAAGTATCGCGGCTCTCAGATCACAAACACCAAGACCAGATTAGGTTTTAGTTTTCTTATGTAACGCAATTCTCATGATAAATCAGTAAATTGCTTAAAGCCAAATCTTTCTCTTTCTTTATAACAGTATCCATATCCTCATCTCGGGATATGTGTCATTTCAAGAAGCGCAGAACATTATGATTTTTGCTTTTCTTTTTTTATTTCCTATTTTTTCGAGGACTTAAAAACCCGTTTAATGGAAGTTTATGGTTTTATGGAAATGACTTTCGAAATTTTTAAGTTCAGTTATATTTTTTAAAATTTTTTAATCCCTAGTTTCTGATTTCTGATCTCTCATTTCCTCGTCATCCAGCTTCTCGTAAGCAACTGTTTCACTGTTCGAAACTTCGGGAGTTATGGCGGGGAACCTGTTTTCTTGTGATTCGAAACACGAATTCAAAAACAATATCATAACAATTCTTGGTTTTTGGATTCTAATATTCGGAATGGCCGCAAAACGTCCTTGTCACTCGGCCTATAAAAAAGAGTGTATTCAAGAAATCGCAGTAATATACGAGCTACTTTCTTTACAAGTAATAATAATAACATCTAGCGAGCTAATCGCTCTTACTTGCAGCCATGGACTGAATTGCGAAGGACGCAGCTCAACGAGGTCGGACCGAAAGCATATTAAGGCGCATATTGCTGCCGCTAT
>JAOBAT010075743.1:0-20657 GCA_026413305.1 Hydrozoanthus tunicans | reverse complement strand
GTTCAAAATTGCGGATAGTGTTCAAGACAAAATTATGAGGATAGCCAGCGTTGAGAAAAGATTTCTTGATTAATTCTTGTGAATAGAAGACGAAAAATCATATAGACATGTTAACTGAGCAAAGCGCATTTATTAAGACATGTCTTTAAGGTTATGTATATAGCGACTCTTGTAGCCAAATAAGACATCTTCTCTGGCAACTGCGTTTTACCGAAAATAAACTGCATGAATGCATATCAGTAAGTAAAGATACTCACAATTAATGTATTCAGGCTTCATTCAACAACAGCAATTTTTCTGTATCCGTCACTCACAAAATTTGTTACCGGCAACCTTGAAATAACCGGCAGTAATCGAATCAGATTATCGCATGTTTTAAGTCATGAGAATGCAAGGTCAGATTAAATGACCCCGCACGTTTTTTGCCCACAGGCCAAAACCCTGGGAGGAAAGAGTAAGTAAGAGAAATATCTCGGTATCCGTATACCAAAAAATCTCGATTAAATTGGAGGCCTTCAGTCTGCAAAGGATGGCCCTGGGACTTGCCGCTCCCAAGACTGCAAAAGATTGCATGCCATAAACGTGATCGTACTATCGTTTAAAATTCGGAGGTAAAAGCCTAGATAAATAACATAGCGGAGGGGTTAGTGCAGTGGTAAGATCTCTGAGGTCCCCGGTTCGATCCCCGGCCTGGTCGAAGGTTGTATATTAGGGCGACCTTCTTTCCCGCTAAAGGCCACTCACCTTTTCATCCTTCCGGGTCGGTAAGTGAGTACCAGCATACATGGACCGCTTTGAAGCGGCTGCCCGAGGTCTGTATGCTTCCGGTCCGCTGGGGGTAAACTGGTCATTGTAAAGCGCCTTCGAGCATTCATTTGGAAAAGGCGCTATATAAATGCGCCACTTTACTTTTTACTTTTTATTTGCAGTAACTCAAGCACAGTGTATACACACAAACAACATGCTCTTCCTTGTAGTGCTAGTAGAGCGGATAAGAAAATGCAAAAAGGAATTGAATTGATCTCGAGTTATAGATGTATTTACGATGGGGATTAGAACAGATTTACGGCTGGCTGCAGATAAATTGCCCACCCAAACCATTTTATAGTTTTTCAAAATTTGATTCGTTACAATACAATGTTTGTTCCATGTTACATTGTTTTTCCATTTTACAGTACTTTTCCACTTTTTGTTCTTTTTCTTTTTTCTTTCTTGTTAACTTAACTTATTCTTTACCGAGCTTATTACATGCGACTGTAAATTAATTCTTAACTTAAATATTTTTGTTGCTCAGCTTAGATTAGCTTGTAGTACGTCTGGGCAACATTTATCTGTGATTTCTGTAACTATTCAGCTGTAAAATACATTTATGCAATTATGGTAATAAATAAATAAAGCAATATCTCGCCAGGATTGTTTCTGCTCTTCTCGGCCACTAACAAGTAAACATTTGATGGCTGGAAAACTAGGCAGGTATGTCAACCTACCGTTTCAAAGAAACGTGTTCCGTTTCATTAATAACTCGGGAAGAATTTTTGAACTAGTGGTCTTATTATTCATAAAATGAGCGAAATATTCAGTGATAAAGTATTGACACTTTTGTCTGCAGGACTATTGTTGTGTTTTAAAAACTCCAATCATAATCGCTCACAAGTCATATCTTTATTCACTATTAATGGTTAGTGATCTTATTAATCATAAAATAAGCGAAACATTCTTTGATAAAGTATACATCTTTATTCATTATTCACCAATCATTGAACATATACAGTAACTTTCCCGCAACTAAGTTCTTAGTAAATAAACGTAACATTATTTAGGAAATTTTGTTCCAGCAGTGCTTTCTAAATTTGTATGTATGCGATTGGTTTTAATTTCTTTATGCTGTCCTTCCTAAGGATGCAGTCTTTTTTTTTATAAGAACTCGAATTTTTCGACTTGGGCTGAACCTTCTTAAATATTTTCGGGATTTCAGCCTCAAATGTTCTAAATATCTTTAACGATTTTAGAGAATATAATTAATACATGTACTGTATGCGTGTGCTATAATATTTGTGCATGTATACATTGTGCATGTATCAAATTTTAGAATAAAGTAGCTGCAAGAATTGCGATTTAATAAAAGAAAAAACATGTGGTGTGAAATTTTAGTCAAGGAGCCCATCGAAAAGCGAACTTTTTAAAAACACTGTATGAATCATTTGCCGATAGGTTATCATCATAAATAAATGTTCTTCACTTTTTCACAGCCTCAGCATGTTCTTAACATGTTCTTAAATTTTTGGCAATTTTCAGCCTCGTTTTCTTATAAGAGAATGTATAGCGAGTGCTACACATATTGGAATCAATTTCAACTTTAAAACACCCTAGAAAATGGGTAAGCAATTAAACAGCTGGGTTTTTTTTCAGTTGTTGGTTCCTTAAAAAGCAGAACTGAAACCTTGGAGGTAGTGAAGGCTCAAAGAAAAATGTTTGTTCAAACAATCTCAATCTGCATCTTTACTAGATCTTTATAGTGGTGGTTGGTTGAATAACACAATTTTACTTGCTACTGAAGTTTTCTGATTATCGTGACTCATTTGAAATTCAAAGTGCTACAAACATCAATAAAACCTTTCCAGAAAAAAACAACCTACTTTTGATCCATATTTTAGTATTCCTTTCCAGTTATCTCTGGCCCAATCGCAAAAGGCTCCCCATACCAACCCTTGTAGTTTTGATTTATGACCAGTATCAAATGTGAGCGGAGGGTACTTTTCAGCTGCGTCGGTTTCAGGAATGAGTGATCGCTGTGTGCTGAGACACGCTGACGTTTCTCCAAAGATAATTCTGCTTCTGTTCATGTTGAGAAGGTTTACTCTTTTTGCCACTTTGATCCTGTCGAAACACTCAATCCAGAGCTCAACCAACCAGTTTTCTCTATCTGGCAGATTTAAATTCTTCAAAATGCCAGTTGGAACCTTCGGTACTTGTTCCACTACCTGAACAGGGATACCAACTTTTTCTGGAACGACTGCGAGCAGAGCCTTTTCCCATTGATCGAGTTCTTGTTTGAAGTATCTTCTTTCTGTACAGGGCAAGTTCTCTTTAGCATGGGGGTCCGCTACCTTGTTCGCAAAGGTCAAAGCAAACACAGCATTCTTCCACAATCCTTCACCAAACACTTTCGTAAAAATGTCGATTGTTTGAACGTCTTCCTTTCTTAGACGAGTATCATCCATTTTAAGGCAACAGATAACCAAGTCAACTTCCTTTGCTTGAACTGAGATTTCTTTGATGTACTTGGCCTCATTATTTGTTCCATCCTGCAGACCTGGTGAATCCCAAATGGTTACATTTGTCCCTGCTACACAAGCTTCGTACGGCTGAGGACTCGTGGTACACGGATCTTTCTCTTCCCCTTCTTTTGCTACCTTTCTACCAACTAGACTGTTGACCAGTTTTGACTTCCCTACTCCTGTCTTCCCAATTAAAAGGATAGACACTTTTTGCGAGCCTGTTTGACTTTTCCACTGTTCAACCCAGTACTGAAGTTCTTCCATCTCCTTGCTATCCTTGCTGTTAAGAGCCATATTTTTGTCACTGAGAAAAAATATCGGATTCCGGCTGTATTTGAAACAATTAGCCCTTTCCTAGCTTGTGCTCGTGGCAGACAGTTATGTCTGTAAACTGTGTCACCTTAAGGCTACAATTAAGCAAGCAACCGGACCTATCGCCGTGTCTATAATCTTTATCTTGAAATTATAATGATATTGATGAAAGAAATATTTGTTTTGAATACGATTCAGATTTGATTAGGCTTTTCAAAACATATTTGAGTAAAATTAGACACATGTGGAGCAAAAAAATTGAGATCGTTTTGAAGACGGTTTGTATTGTTCTTAGTTGAGAATGCCAAACTGTTATGCAACAAAGGCGCAGTGTGGTTGATCTCATATACGAAAAACTAAACCTCGGGAAATAGCAAGTGATTTAAGACGAACGTCGTGTGAAAGAAACTCAGCATGTACGCTACAATTGGGTATTAAACAGACATTCGCAGAACTGCAAATCTTTATAGCTCTCTGATTCCATATAATGTTCGATGCAGAGTTGCTAAACCACAAATGTAGAGTTAGTAAATATTAACAATCGTTGATAGTTCAGTTTATTATGTATTGCATTTAAGGTATAAATATTGTTTTTCCTTTTGATCCAATTCCTGGAAGCGGAACAGCTGGCGTGTGCTTTATCTACTTCTCAATAAACAAGGCTAGCCTGGCCTGTATAAACAAATCAAGAACACATAATTGCGAACACACAAAGACTATAGTTACGGGTTTCAAAAATAAAATTAAAAGACATGAAAAGTTTTTTTTGTAGACTCGTTCAGTTTTTTCCCTTAAAAGCGTTCCCCACCTTTTCGCTGGATTACTAGAAACGAGCGGTTTATGCTGTGCACATGATAAGTCAAACAACGCTGGCGTGATGAAACATTGTCAGTGGTATACAGCCAGTTGCTTCCTTTAAATTAATATGATAACAAAGAGTCGAACAACATGGCTTCTTGCATTCTAATTAATACTGTGCAACCACAATTAAAACTATTCGTGCCTAACTTTTTTGTTTATCCATGAAATCAGCAGGAACTCACAACTGTAGATTATTTTAAATTCTTACTCCTCTGGTTTATCAACAAATCTGAAAACATGGAAAACAAGGTTAAAAAATTAGCACAGACGTGGACACTGTTTCCAGAAACTGAAGAGCAGCTAAAACGTTTTCGTTAAAATTCCATTGGTTAGCAGGGTTGTCATTTGAACAGGCTTCCCGAAAACTTTCTTCGTTCATAAAGGGTGAAAATAAACTTTGCATTGTTTTGTGCTCTTAAACATGCCCCCTTTAGACCAACACGCCAGCGTTGAGTTGCCTTTTTTGGCATGCGAGTTGAATTTACAGCCATTGGTTTGAAGTTAAAAGAAATGTGCTGTTGTTGAAGTTACTTCAATGTTGTGCCTGACTATATGATAACCACCATCTGACCAGAACAAGCGCTTAATCTACAACCAATCCAGCTTTCCGATTTGCTCCCGTGACCAAGTGATTGGTTTGAGTTTAGAATGAGAACCTGTCATTAAATCAAGATGCAGCAAGTGTTGATATGTTTCATTTTCCCATTGACCGACTTTGCAGAGACGAAGCAGCTGGTATTTTCTCTGTTTATTTCAACAAACATAACAAAGCTGGAGTATATCAAGCAACATAGAACATGGCTTCTGTACTCAAAATTGTGAAGCAAAATCTTTCTGTCATATTGTTTTAAAAATGCTAAAATGTTGGAGAAAGGAGGGCAGTTTGAAAACTACATCACTTCTTTGACCGGAATTGAAAAGCCTTACAAATACTTTTGGAATCGTTGCATCACGTGAGTTGAGAAACACAAGCGGATTGGCTGCGTCTCTGTCCCTCTGGCTGCATGGCTATAAAGGCAAAGACTGCTAAAATTTCAAACAAAATATTGATGAAAGCGTTATCAACACATCTCGAACGTTTTGAAGTAGGTCCTGTCTTTGTTGAGTTCCTTTCGAACATGTCTTTACGTGATACGTTAAAACACTTATATCAACAATGGATAAAAGAGGGTGGCCCAAAAACTTTGTCGGTTCTTTTGATTGGAAAGACTGGAGTCGGAAAGTCCAGACTGGTAAACAGTCTCGTTGGTAAAGACGTTGCGAAGGTAGGTTCCGCGAAAGAGCGATGCACAACAGAGGTTGGATGTTACACAGCCAAGGTAGAAAATGTTGATATAAAGGTATGGGACACACCAGGTCTTCAAGATGGCACAGAAAACGATGCTAAGTACATTGAACTCATAACGACAAGCATAGAATACATCGACTTGGTAATCTACTGCTTTAGAATGGACGACACACGTCTAAGACAAGAAGATTCCGAGACCATGAAAACATTGACCGAAGCGTTCGGCAGTAAGATTTGGAAGAATGCCGTGTTTGCGATGACATTCGCCAACAGGGTGGAGGATCTTGATGCTAAAGAATCTTCGCCAGAAAAGGAAAGAAAATATTTCAAAGATCAGATCCAACAGTGGGAAATAGCTTTTCGTGGAAGTCTGCCTTTGAAAGCAAAGATAGACCTGGTTGAGCTCAACAAGATACCAAAAGTTCCAACTGGCATTCTTAAGAAGTTGGATCTACCCGATAGATCCAATTGGCTGGCGGAGTTCTGGTTGCAGTGCTACCAAAGAATGAAAGTAGGGTCTCGCTTGAGTTTTATTCAAATTAATAAGAAGAGAATTCATCTTGAGGATGGGAGGTCGGAAATCTTTGATGTAAAAGACGAACAACCCGCGGAGAAGTCGGAAGAGCTTGGCGAAAATGAAGAGAATCAGCAACCAGCAGATGGCCTTTCTAGTGATGCCACTGAGACGATTCATCCACTTTACTTCGATAGTTCTCAGTCAGAAGCAATCGAACGTTCGACTTTTGAAGCCTGTCGCGAGTGGGCTGCAGATAAATGGGCAGATGCAAAAAATTATACCTACGAACATGCCAAACTGTTGGGGTGTATTATCAGTTAGCCGCACGTTAGTTGAGAATACAAGCTAGTTTCTTCAGTTCTTGCATGTTGCACGAAAATGTTTTACAGTTAATTTGGCAGTCTTCAGTCTATTGCAGTCTTAAAGAAGCGTAACAGTGTATCCGAAGCACAACTCGTATGAACGGCTTTAACAAGTTTATTGACTCCTCAAAGACTTTGGCCTTAAACTAATATTTTAAGCGAATGGATTTTGAGAATCGCATTATAAACACACAAACTTTGAAACTTTTAAAGATTTTGAAAACACGAAAGGACTAAATGATGTCAAATATACTTTTTGCAATTTTTGTAAAGCAGCCCGGAAATGTATTTCATATTAAGTCACAGTATATGATTAACATTTCTCTTTAACTCAAGCGTATAATAAATACACTAATGCAACTTAGCTAACTACTCTGGGGCTTATCTGGCTAATCGTAAGATTATTGCAGTGGCAGAACAATTGAGTTGAGCTCGTTTTCAATAGCATTCACGCGTTGTATGGATTGAAGAAGGTTTTGGGAGCGACTGGTACGCGTTTACGTTAATGGAATTTCCTGGAACCCTAATACGGTTGATTTCTCGAAACCTAGGTAGAAAAAGTTAAGCACAATTTCTTCTAATAAAGGAAGACATCTTTCTTGAGTAAAATAAAGGATTAACAGTTGATGATCACGAAGGACCACTCTAATAAACATCTTGTACCCCATAGTGCTTTTTGCCTTTTTCCCCTACTGAAGCACTTACTTACGTAAACACTAAATGTCTTTTCTCTGCAAATACCGAGTAATGCAAAGTGTTAGGGTAATTAAACACATACAATTCTGTACCCAGGGCTTTTGGAGAAGTAGAAAGAAAGCTCGTGTTTTCACGCTCATCAGCTCAACCGGCTATAACACTAAATTTCCCTTTGGACAACACAAAAAAATAAATAAAATATTGTTTTACCTTACATGGACAAAAAAATCAAGACATTCAAAGCTTTTGAAAGAACTAAGCTTCAGCTTCCAACCAAACAATCACAACTAACACTATTTAAAGAAGTCTGACTAACAAAATAATCTCACATGTAAAGATACTGATATAGATACTGTCTCTGGGCCTCGGCAAACCCAAACTATCGTGCAAATGTATATTGGACACTTTTTTTTCAGCAATTTTTACTTTGCAAAAATCGACCAAAAACTAGCAGAATTTCGTCTTTCATAAATCTTTATAGAATAAACAGCTCGAAAAAATATTTAGCAAAACAAACATCGGGGATCCGGTATGATTTTATTGTTTAAAGTAGCGAATGGAAATTAAAGGACAGGTGGCACAAAGACTCCTGTGACGTAACCCTCTTTGTCAGTTTCAGAAAACTAAAACAAGAGTTGATGCAATATGTTCAACAACTAATAGAGCAACAAGCTACTTTATGCTTGATTTCTGTTTTACTCGAGTTTTTAAATCATAGCGGTTTTCCAAACAGATTCTTTTTGCTAAACAGCTTATTAATGACGGCTTTCTTTCAGTTATTCTTATATCTAGTTTTAAAAATGAAATTTAAAGCCATAACACAGATATTTATTTATCGTTGTTCAGTAGTATTCGTTTTTTCAAAAGCGTTTTCCCAACTTTTCGCCCGGTTTCTTACAAATGGATGGTTTATGTTGTGCCCCTCTGCACATGTCATTCAAAACAACACTGGAGTGTGTTATCAAACATTTCATGTTGTTGCTTTCTTTTAATTAGTGTGATACTAGTAGCAAAGAATCGAACATGGCTTCTTGCGTTCTAATTAAACTCGGGCAACTTAAAGAAAAGCTACTCATGCCTAACGTTTTTAATCATAAATAAAATCAGCAGGAGCTGCACAATTGCAGATTCTATTCAACACTTACCTTGTGTTTTATCAACGATTCTGCCAACATGAAAAAAGGTTACAAAAGTTAGCAGTTACGTGAAGTGCAGCTTTATTAAAAATGGATTTTTAAGTGCCAGTGAGTTAAACTAAGCAAATATTCATTCCATTAATAATTTCAGTTTTTTTCCGCACTGTACTCGCGGATAGCTTTCATCTTATAAACTTCTTAAAACTCACACAAGTTTTACCAAACTTGAAATTCAGTTGATTAGTAGGGTTGCCAGGCAGGTTTCCCGAAAATTTATTTTGTTTATAAAGGCAGAAAAAAAGTGTTTGCACTGTTCAATGCTTTTATACATGAAACCTTAACGTATAGCAACATGCCAGCGTTTTGTGCATGAAATATACACACCTTGATAGCACAAACTAAAACCAGCTATTTCTAGGAATCTAGCAAAAAGGTGTTTGTTTCATTCAGTTTGACTCTTGCAGTTAGGAAAAAAAAATTGAAAAGAAAGTTGGAGATAATGGTCTGTTTAATCGGGAAATAAGCGGACCACTGGTCCAGTGTATATTTTTAAAACTTCTGTCTCGAGAAAAACTATTGTCACTTTTGGGCCCCCTTTTATAAACTCCAGTAAATCACAAGTCAAGCACTTGAAAATGCTTCTTTCTTTATTCACTACGTACAAGCTGTGTTACCAATACGTTTCAAAATTTCCTCGAGTTTTAAGTAAATGTAGTACTTAGATTCTATGAGTGTTCCTTAATTTCTGCTTCACAAAGCGACTGGTTTAAGTTATTTCGAACTATCCATCCTAAGCCAGGAGCGGCATTCTCGAGTTCTACATGTTGCAGTCAATTTTAACTTAAACAACCTGCACCGTGTTACTGAAATTTTCTGCGTTTCGTGCATCATTTGAAATTACAACTAACACCGTAAAAATGCAAAGCAAGACGAAGAAAGTTTTTCATTTCCTTTGGAAAATAACTTTATAGTAGCCAATAAAAACAGAAACCTACAGGTTGTGCAATTAACCTATTTCTTTTAACTTGTGACGAATGGCTATAAATTCTGACTTATAAGTTGTTTCTAATTCAAACTAATCCTACACCAAAACAGGAAAATTGCTTACTAGGTGAATCGATATCGATTCTTGGAACTAAAAAAATACCTGAACGGTCTAGAACAAAGCTCTACTAAACGAAAAAAAAAGCCCAACAAAGACCAATTTTCGTTTACATTTTCAGTTTCTGACGCTTGTTTACATCCTACATCAGTCTGATGTAGTTGACTGGTTTCCTTGTCTTCACAGAATTCATCAATGAGGGATTCGTCTAGTGTCAATGCTGCAGGGCTTGACGAAAGGGCAAGCAAATCAATACGATTACCCTCTTTCATCTTCTCGTAACACTGAAACCAAATTTCTCTCAACCAGTTTTCCCTGTCGGGTAGTCGGAACTTTTTGAGGACACCAACAGGGACGATTGGTATCTGTTGGGCCACTGAGACGTTGATCTTTGCTTTACTTGGCAAGAAATTTCGGAAACCTTTTTCCCAATGTGCGATTGCTTCAGTAAAGAATTGCTTTGCTGCTTGTGGCGAGTCATCCGCGGCATCGGGGTCTTCGATCTTGTTGGCAAATGTTAAAGCGAACACAGTGTTCATCCAAAATGTTTCACCAAACTCGTCAGTCAAAGATCTCATGGCTACAAGATCCTCGTCTCGAAGACGCATGTCATCCATCTTAAGGCAAAAGATAATCAAATCAACTTCCTTGATTGTAGCTGATATCTGTTGCATGCATTCTAAATCGGTCGCTGTGCTACTTTGATTCTCCCAAATTAGTATTTGTGTGTCTTCTATTTGAGCTTTGTAACACTGAATCTTCTTGTGGGGACAGCTTCTCTTAGGCTCTTCATGAGAAACCTTGCTACCAACAAGACTGTTTATAAGCTTTGATTTCCCAACTCCTGTTTTTCCAGTCAAAAGGATTGAAATATTTCTAGCACTTCTTCTAGCCATTACCTCTTTCAGCCACTGGTTTATTTCTTTGGCAAGATTTTCATTTTGTGCAGTTATTAAGGCCATAGTCGTATCTAAGAGCGAACCACTTCAATGTTTTGCACTTCGCCGTTTGTTGTGCCTAACTATATGACAACCACCACGTGATCAGAACCAGCGCGTAATCTATAACCAGCCCGACCTTCCGATTTGCTCACGTGACCTAGTGGATTGATTCGATTTGTGTTGACAATGCGAAACTGTCATTAAATCAAGATGCAGCAAGTGTTGATATGTTTCATTTTCCCATTGACCGACTTCGCTGAAACGAAGCAGCTGGTGTTTGCTCGGTTTATACAAACAAACGTAACAAAGCTGGAGTGTTTATCAAGCAACATAGAAAATGGCTTCTGCACTCAAATTAGTGAAGCAAAAATTTTTCTGCCATATTTCTTTTGATATGTTCAAATGCTCAAGAATGGAGGGCGGTTGGAAAACTATACCACTTTTTTGATAGGAATTGAAAAGTCTTTCAAATACTTTTAGAAATCGTTGTATCACGTGAGTTGGTTTGAATTTCACTATTCGTAAAAGCAAAGCAGGCTGAGCTCAACGAGGTACCAAAAGTTCCAACTGGACGGAGTTCTGGCTGCAGTGCTACCGTAGAACGAAAGAAGGGTCTCGTGTGAATTTATTTCAAATAAATAAGAATAGAGTTCGTTTCGAGGGTAGAAGGTCGGAAGCATGCAAGACCCGCATGCAGGAGAAGATCCTATCTTCTAGTTGTGTCGTTGGACCATCGTTTCTTCAGCTTCGCGTAAACAAATTTCAGTCAGAAGGAAAACATCTTGTGAAGAAGTCGGAAAGAGTTAGTAAAAGTCTGTTTCCTAAGCTTCACCTCAACAGTTCTCAGTCAGAAAACAAGTATCTAGTGAAGTGGTTACTTTGAAAAAACCTGGCAATGAATAAGAAGAAGAAGAAAAAGGAGAAGAAGAAGAGAAAGAAGAAGATGGAGAAAAAGGAGAAAAAGAAGAAAAAGGAGAAGAAGAAGAAAAAGGAGAAGAAGGAGGAGGGAAGTTCTAAAAAGAAGAAAAGTTATAAGAAGAAGAAGAAGAAAAAGAAGAAGAACAACAACAACAACAACAAAATGAAGAAGAAGAGAATTTTAAGACGAAGAAGAAGAAAGGAAGAAGAAAAAGAAAAAGAAGATGATGATGATGATGAAGAAGAAGAATCTCAGTGATCCTTTTAGTGATGTCACTAATTTACTATTTCCTCAGCTTTGATTCACTTCGACAGTTCTCAGTCGGAAGCAATTGAACGTCCGACGTACGATTCTTTTTTTGATTGGGCTTCAGATCAATATGAATTCGAAGGTGCAAAAAATTACACTAATGAAACTAGTAAGAGTGTGGGCTGTATCATCAGTTAATCACATATGGAAGAACTATACTTCAAGTCTTGCATTTTTTACAATAATAATTGCGGTTTAGTGGTGGTTGTAAATTTGAGTTTTGTGGTTTGTTTCTTTTGCAAAGTCTTAAAGAAGCATAATAGTGTAACAAAACCACACTTCGTATGTTCAACTTTTATAAGTTTACAAACTCAAAGATTTCAGCCATGAACATTTTAATCACGTCGATCTCGAACATCACATTAAAACCACACGTTGAAACATTGCTACATTTCCTTTTGCAATCGTTTTGAAAACATTCCAAAAACAAACTTAATGATGACTGATTTTTTTGTATTTTTTTGCAACGCAGCTCGGAAATGTATTTAAAGTAGTAGTAATCTCAGATTAAAAAGTGCGTTCGACATAATGTGTTGAAAAATTGACACATTTCAAATTCTTTTTTTAATTTGCTTTGTGATCGAAATCGATAACTGGGTTGCTTTGTTTGTGACCACAGTGGGTAGTTTGGCTCAATGTCCTCCGAAGAATAAGTGTCAGCTCATCTGGATTGTTCAACCAAGCGATATTTTGTGCAGTCAAATTGATGAAGGAAACGGATTCGGTGGACATGGACAGTGCAAGGCGTTCTCGCACGTCAGGTTTTCTGCAAGCTCCAGAAGTAGTACGCACTTCTCTGATGAGGCTTTGAAAAAATTTTGCCTATGATCCTTTTAAGAACATCGCATTAGTAAGTTCAAAAAACTTGCCGAACGAAAATCAGCTCCACAAGAACAAAAGTTAGCTCCACTGTACCGACTCCAATGCGTGCATCAAACTTCAACACCACGAGGGTTGTTGGTCCAGTAAAAATCTCGTTTGTCCAGTTTATTGGCAAAATTGATTATTTATTCAAAAAGGTGCAGATTTGGTACAAACCCCCAAAAAATCGAGAATCTTCACGCATATAAACACCACAGGCAGCCCAAGATTAGAGTTGCGTTCTCCTAACGTCGAAAGCAACTAAATCATAAAATAACCAAAGTGAGTCTCGCGTGCTGATTGGTCGAGAACACAAAAAAACGTGCTCTGTAAGAGAGTAAACAGGGCACGCTTTTGAAAGTCACACAACACTGAATCTGCTGCCACATTTACTGCTTGCAAATAATCAGTTTTTATTGAAAAAAACACGTTAGCAAGTGACAACATACAAAATTATAATTCAAATCTGATAACAAACAAAAACCGAGCCTATTTAGGTATTAAACTGGGAAACCAAAACCGAAAAGATGCGGCCTTTGCTGCATTCGACAAATCAGAGCTAGCTCACGAAATTTACAATAACTGAATAAGCCCTAACAAAAATACGTAGTAATAACTAGTTGTAACGAAACGTTAAGAAAAATGCTGTCGAGCAAGGCTGTTGAATTCTTTTTCGTATTTGAGAACTTCAATACTCATCATGGCCACGACATTGTCAAACACTGCGTGCAAATTAAAGCGCACGAGAAGGTAAGAATTGAAGAAAAAGAAATGTCAATAACCGTTCCGCAAGCCAACAAATTTGCTGAGGCTAAAGTGCGAAAAATGAATTGTATAACTTACAATTTGCTGAGGTTAAAGTGCGAAAAATGAATTAAATAACTTACCGTTTAGTCACGATGAATCAACTCCAGAAATTTCTTCTCGATGCTGAGATGCATATATGCATGTGCTTTTAAAAGCAAATGCGGGTTGGACCTCAGGGGCTGAAACAATGTATTGACTGTTGGGGGCACCAACCGGCAAATTTGACAGGGATTTGGGGTGCACCTGGCTAGACTGCAGGGGCAAGAGAGCGGAGTCCGGAAGGAAGGAACGAACGAAAACACTGCACTTTGAACGAAAAAAAAGGTTAATACATATGTCGCCAATCTTTAGGCACTCGATTCATTTGGTAAAAGTACGTGCTCACCGACAAATGTTTGGGCGAAAATGGTAAATTTACTCAAGCGTGATGCAACAAAAGTAAAGTGGAAATCGGACGAAATGACCGAACCATTCCAAAATCATGATTTTGAACGCATATTCGCCAACAATACACTTGCGAAATTCGATAAGAATAGTGTGCTGTCTCGCTTCGCTCGACAACAAAAACTTTCCAAGTTATTACGTTCTAAGATTCTTTAGACACATCAAAAGCGAGAAATGATTGAAGAGTAGCATTTATCACAGGTAGCCCAAGCTCAAGTTGGGTGGGGGACCGAGCGAAACTCACTGAAACTCAGCCAGATGGTTGGAAATTACATCAACATTACATCGTGCGAGTTTTAAAAACATTCTATTAGCATTCAAGGTAAGAAATAGAGATTTATTAAACTCACATATATTCTATAGTAAATTAGAGTAATTTGATTAAGTTACACAACTTGAGCTTGGGCTACCTGTGGCGAAATTTGAAAACAGTGCAATTCAAGCAGTAGGTACCGAACTAAATCTTAATGTTGTGAAGCTTATATATTTATCCGGCTTCTTTCTACTTTTATTATGAAGGTTGGAGATAAGAACGAGGAATCAAAAATAGTTTCTCAGAAATGTTCTTGGGATGAGTACTATCCAAAGACCAAAACGTCAAAATGAATTTGTTTTCTCCAGAATCCGGACACGAAATCGTTAAGTTGTAAAATTGTTACTGGTTTTAAACAACATCTTAATGAAATAATGAAATCGTTTCAAAGTTGTCTTAAGACGATTTCACTAGTTATTTTGTTCTCTCTCTTTTAAGAAAATATTGCCTAAGCTACCGCAAATAAGAGTGCTTTATAACTTCTCTCGGAACTGAGGTGACTGTTGGCCTTTTTTAATGGCAATCTTCCAAACGAAGTTCATTCATTTTCCTCGATTATTGTTTCGTGCTTTGTGCTCACAAGATGACAGATAACTTGTATGTACATGTAAGGAGAATTTGGATGTTGATAATACGTTACGCTTCTCTTTGCTTCTCATATTTGTTTGTATGTTATTTCATAAAAGCAATGGAACGCATGGACGGCTCGTGACTTCAAGTTTGTTTTTATCATCCAATCCATTCAACATCCCCCCAATTGTGCAATAAAAAAATACAAAGTACGGGAAACCCATTACGGTAAGATTAACATTTCTCTTTGTTTCAAGCAAATAAAATTAATCAACACGCCTTTGCAACTTAAATAAGTTACACTGGTCTGGCAAGCGTCGACTGAAAGGCACTCGTAGGGTTGTAGCTGAGTTAAAATCGTTTTCCACTGCGTTGGAGTGGGAGTGGCCGGTTTGCGTTTGCATCAACGGTATTTACTAATAATAGGGATTTCAAAACCTATTGTCGGCGAGATTTCAATATTCGTGAGAGAAGCTATATATTGTTGTTTTAGACTTTTGTCATGCTTGGCGTTCCAAAGGATGTCATCGCTTAAAAAATTGATTTTAGATTTTATTTGCTGTTCTTGTTGAGGTACTTAACGTTGAAATTTGAAGCTAAGCAAGTGTTAAGCTGCTCTTTCCAGTTTGCCAGATCATAGCTAGTCATGTGATTCCCGGCTGCAAAAGGCCTAGGAAAAAATCTGACGCGACCCCAAGTTAGGGTGCGGTTACTAAGCCATCAAGTTGCACGAACGCAAAAGGAAAATGGCAGAAGACATGAGAAGCTGACAAAAGTGTATTAAAAAGAAAATTCACTTATAGCCTCAAGAACAATGATTCTACGTAGAAGAAGGATTCTGTTTATACTTTTTTTATTGACGTGGTTCGTAGTTGTAGTATACTTTATTTCAGACTCATTTTATGCACGATCGGCTCCCCAAAAGGTAAGCAGATTGAGAATTTTATTTTTACACTCCTGGAGCTTAAAATTATTTGAAAAGTAATATCTAGAGAGTTGTGTAAATCGTCGTTTTTATTTCATGTTGAAGAGTAGTATTTATTTTTAAGAAGTTTTTTTGAACGTATTAAAGCATACTGTCTTGTTTTTCGCGTTTTCTCTCGGTATTAATAAACTCACCAACAGCTACCTTAATAAGTCATGGTATGACATTATATGTGCGTTATTTTAAGTCTACTCATTAAGTGATTAAAGGTTTAACCTTCCTGATTTCGAACCTAAATCGTCGCATCTTAAGTTTTTCTAAAAGCAAAATACTGGATTTGCTTACAGTGCTGAGCCTTACTGTTTGATCTCCCGGAGCGAGGACTTTTTATACAGTTTCATTAAATAATTGTTCCCATGCAGAGCGCTTACCTTGTCGTTGTAACCAGAGAGAACATGAAAAAGTTAAACGTTACAAATACTACTTGACTGCCGGAAAAATCACGCTCCGAAGGCTGTCATGAACAAATTTTACACATAAGCCAGAATGACTAGTTGATGTTGGTGTTTTTTTCTACCCCAAAAATTATAATATGCATTAAACTGGCTGTATTTGTATTCCCTTGCTGATAATTTTAGGACCTTACTGATATTTTCTGTTTTATCTCCGCAATGGTACACACAGAAGCACTTAGCACTGGTTTTTCAATGCATCAAAATGCTTGATACTAAAAGAAAATGCAATTAGAAGTTTGATTTCTGGATTTAACCAAACCATCTTTTGAACAACTTAAAACTTTTCACAGCATACTAATTAATACATGTTGTATAAAGGGTTGTTTTCAGTGTGAGAGCCATCTTTCCTCATTTGGACCACTAAATCATAATTATTTTGTACTAGCTCACTGTGGTTTGAAAGTTATCAGAATAGTTGATTAAAATCATCTTTGTTTGTGTTTACTTTGCATGTTGCTTTAATTTTGTGCTAAACCCTCTGTCATTTTTTTTCTGATAGTACATTCATGAAGAGAAAGGCATTGAGAGACCTTCATTTGATGTAGCATCATATCTGAAGGCTACCTCATTGAAGGAAGGGGCTGATGCTTATAGTAGAAATGCCTTTAACCAAGCAGCCAGTGACAAGATTGGGGGAGAAAGGAGTGTGCCAGACACTCGCCATTCACAGTTAGTACTGACAGTATTAACTTACATTATCTTTTAAAGATGGGCTTATCAAAGGACAAAGGAGACTGACATTGATGGTTATCCCAGCTCCTGGGGATGGGGGGGAAGGGGGGTACTCCCTATATTGGGGTGGTAGGTCTGATTTGATGGACGAAACAACATTCTTTAGTTTCATCATGGTTTAATGCTAACATGTTTCGAGGCGTCTCGCCTCTTCTTCAGAGTGTGGTTTTTACCTAATTGAACTAAATGATTTGAATATAATCTAAAGATAATGTGAAAAATACTGTGATACTAACTAAATCTCCAAGGAGAGATTAACATGCATAACTTGATGGTTTAGATTTGGTTTGACCCATTTTATATGCATGGCTTCTTTTAATTTGATCGAAAAGCTATTTCCATGGTCTATTATTTTGAAGCACTCACTAGAACAGGCTGCTCGGCATTCTTCTGATTGTATAAGATGTTTAAATATGTGAGACTAAGGTGCTCGTGAATGTGTGTGCCGAAATGTCGACAGGTTTCCCCGACATTTTTAGGGTATTTTAGGGACTTTTCCGATAGTTTCTCCCTATCCTTTTGACCCTGGAGTGCCTCTCTCCCCCTGGGCCCAGCTAGTCAGAAATATTTTCTCTTGGTAAATTCAAGCCTTTTCAGCCCTAGTTGTGTTGTTAAATTTTCCCAACTAGGAGCCCACAGTTTCAATAAACAAATTTTGGAGAACTGTACACACCTACTTTTGATCTTTAGTTCTAAACTAATTTGCCTATTTTTTTGTCATCGATTGTCTTGTTTTGAACACATATGTGTTGTGCAAGAAAAAGTTTGATGTTGATGACTGGCTGGGACTGAAAGGGTTAGTTAGATGAAGAAAAATGGTTTATTGACTCTGAGTATGTAATCTTTGCATATTTGTGAACATTATCAGTTAATTAGTACATAAAAGTTTTAAATAGCTTAGAGCCTCACTTGTAGTTGACACCTGTAGTTAATAGTCCAATCTGTATAAATTTTTAACATTAATTTTTTCTTTCAAAACCATTTTAGCAATTTTCTTTTTTTTTTAACTTGTTTTAACTTGCTTGATTTGAGATAATAAAAAAGATACAGAAATATGTATAGTACATTTTTATTTTAAATGTTTGTGGATCTTTTGTGATGTAAAACACTTTCTCTTGCCCCAAACAAAAGTCTCTATTTTATATTTTAGAATAGGTGTTTGACCAGCTTGTCTGAGTCTTATTGTTTTTTTTCTTTTGATTTTAATTTTTATGGTAGTTAAGAAAAAGTTAAATTGTTTTTAGTATATAGCAATGTTTTGTTTTTGTTACTAGATTTAAAATAGACTGTTTTTTTAATGTGTTCAACTTGATCTTCATTCACAGATGTCAGTATATAACATATCCCAAAGACCTACCATCAACTAGTGTCATAATTACTTTCCATAATGAGGCAAGATCCACATTACTAAGGACTATAACCAGGTGGGTTACTGTTTATGAATCTATAGTTTAAAATCAGGGACTTTTTATTTTTTTCTTGACAAGATAGTCTTAGCGGTGATTGATTGAAAACACTGTCAGTTTTCTTAACTGAAAAGTTATCAGTTTGGCTTCAATTCTGTGTTTTTGCTTATCTAATATTTTAAATTTTAAAAGTATTCACCCAGTTGAAGTATAGCATATAGGCCTTTCACTGAGGAAAATGGCAGGTGTGCTAACAATCACACGCCTAAACTTTCCTAGGTGTGTGATGGTAATCGATAGGTTTTATCAAGCAGTATTTTAATTCTAGAGCGAATAAAGCGTAATACAAATACAGACAACCTGTTTAAACAAACAATGCAATACACAAATTTTAAAGAAGAGAAGATTTATTGACTCTTGGCAATTCTGTTTTTTCTGTCAGTACTGTCATTACTGATTTAGCAAAATATACTCACTGAGTGATTAAAATATCATTCCATTATCTGCACTTTCATATTACCTGCAGCAACAAAATTAATGATAACTAAAAAAATGATGCATTACCCGTGGTGGAAATTTAAGATCGTGGTTTGCGATTAAAAGCACGCCTAGCGCTCTTTAGGTGTGTGGCAAAGTGTGCAGGTGGGATTACACGCATCTCAGTGAAACGCCTTCAGGAGCATATGGTGTAAGAGGCTGCAAGTTGAATTTTTTTTTCTTTTTTTTTTTCTTGGAAGAGGGGGGGGGGGGGCAAAAATACAACTTTAATGCTACCAATATTGCCCTCTTGTATCCTTGTATAAAATAGACACTTCTTGAGTTTAGACTTTAGTGTCAGTTTTATACCAGATTTAGTTTGTATCTGCTATAGTTAACACTAACAGTGTTGTTTTTGCATCTTTTTTGCAGTGTTTTAAATAGAAGCCCTCCTAATCTAATAAAAGAAATCATTTTAGTTGATGATAATAGCGATGATAGTAAGTAGCTTGATATTGTATGCATAATTTCTTTTTGTTTTAAAAAGATTTCTCTTGTAATGAACAACAGTGAACTGGAATGGATAGAGAAATACTTTCCTTACATGGACTAAACTGTTTTTTCTAATTATTTGTGGAGCTCTTTGTGATTATGGTAATTAGGAATCATGTATATAATGGTTCAAGTGTCAAGTTTTGTTGTAACTGTGGTTCTAGCTTCACAGTCAGTTTAATTTTGCTATTTGTACCATGTATTCTATAGCCAGTGGAAACATATTTTGACAGCTGGAGCAGAATATCCACCGCAAATATTCCAGTGCGTTTATTGTAGTTGATTGAGGGAATATTAAGAACAGTTTTCTTTCCGAAGTCATCAAGTCAATTAATGTTTCAAGAAATAATTGTGTTAATTTATGAACTATTTTTTTCCTTTTTTTCCTTGTTTCAGGCCAAGATGCTTCTCTCCTGTTAGGTTTACCAAAAGTAAAAGTTCTTAGAAATGACAGAAGAGAAGGTACTGTTTAGGTGTAAAAACTTTACTTTCAACTGATGTTCCTCATTTGAATATTGCATTCCCTTAGCCATTACAAAGAGCCCTTTTAGAATAGAATGGGAGATTCTTTAAAGAGTTTTCATGCCTCAAAACCACCTATAATACTGTTAGTAGTAAATAATTATGGCCTTCTTGCAAGCCTCTAAACTACAAGGTTGCAGTATTTAATTTGCTAGTAGTGATAGCTTGTGGCATTTAAAAGCCCCTAATTGGTTTGGTATATTGAGTTGTTGTAATACCTGTATAAGAAATCTTTCTAAAACTTCAAAAACTATCTCTTTCACCCAAAAAATTAGCTCTCAGTTTATTTTCCATTGAGCAAAAATCTTCTAATAAAGAAACAATAGTTTTTTAATATATAGTTTGTTATCAATTAAATAAAGCACCTGTAGTTATAATGATGACAATGGTATTAATAAAAGTACATAATCGTGATCGAACCATAGTTAATCCAATGACAATAGTGTAGTCATATGTTACCCTAGCTAGCATACATTAATTTGAATTACTTTAATTTGTAGTTGTTATATTTGAAAAAATATTAATTGCATAAGTTTGTGTTAATGTTAGATGCTAATTAAAATCAAATCAAAAATTCTTCTTAAAAAGAACTCGACATTCTGTTGCAGGTTTAATTCGGTCAAGAGTCAAAGGAGCAGATGCGGCCACCAGTAAGGTGTTAACTTTTCTTGACAGCCATTGTGAGGCGAACACTGACTGGCTGCAGCCATTGCTACAAAGAGTTGCAGAGGTACTGACATCATTTTCACTTTTGTTGAAACACTTGAGAGAGCAAATATTGGGAATAGCTACTTTTCCCCTTCCTCCTCCTC
>JAOBAT010075732.1:0-20668 GCA_026413305.1 Hydrozoanthus tunicans | reverse complement strand
GATATAAAAATAGTTGAGTGGGGCTGCTATGGCCTGAATCCAGGCTTACACTTTAATCATACCTGAGTTTGGTTCTGCGAGCCTTATTAGGCTGGGCCACACCCCTTATTAACCAATCAGAATATGGATGTCACAAGCAGCAATTACAATCAATGTAGCTACAGTTAATATATTTCTAAGCTCACCAGTTCAGTGGACTTGACATACTCATGGAATGTTCCCTTTTGAGCCATATGGCATTTCAGGTCGTTAGGCAACACGATCCCACCTAGCTGAAAAGGGATAAAATAACAGAACTATTAGCATACGACACAAACGGGAGGGGTAGGGACAGTGGTAAGATCTCTGCCTGCAGTTGGGTCGACAGTTGAATATCTTGGTGACTTTTTTCTCGCTTAAGGCCATTCAGCTTTCCATCCTTTTGTCGTCAGTAAAATGAGTACCACTATACACGCACTGCTTTGAAGCAGCTGCCAATTGCACCTATATAATTATGCTTCTGGTCCGCTTGGGGTGAGCTGATCATTGCAAAGTGCCTTGGACATATTCACATGTAACTTTAGGCGCTATATAATTGCACCACTTTACCTTTTTTTCAATTTTCGAAAAGATAAGTACCAAAAACTTTGGTATGCAAAATTTGAGTAATATTTGATGAAAGTAGGCCTAGATACAGGTTGAAGAATTATGAGTTTTTATTGCTGAGAGTGTCCCCTCAAAATTACCAACAAAATAATTTATTGGACAAAGTATGAACGAAAGGCCGAGTATGTTCATCTGTATAAAGATAACTGGTAACAAGATCTTAAAAGTCAGTAGTTATATTTCAGCAACTTTCATGCCATCATCAGACTAACAATAATTACAGTGTTGGTAAAATATATAGCAGTTACAATAATATATGCAGGGTGAACAAAAAAGTGAAAAAAAAGAAAAACTAAAGCTAATTAAACAAAGCGAGTCCGTGGCTAGCCTTCAGCCCGAGATTTAAAGAGGGCTTCGGACGCTTAATATGGAAAGCTTCATTATAGAGAAGAACATTCCAATTATTGTCCTGGTCTAGAACAATGGTGTTGTTTCTGACTAAGTTAGTGAAGTATGTTCTTTCGTCCTCTTTGTTCCAACTTTTACAATGGTTGTTGTCATTATAAATAGCAGGAAAATTTGAAATAGATTTAATGAATTCTAAATTTTTACAGGTGTGTAGGTGTTGGTAAACTGCACTATCTTTATATAACACATATCAATGCATATCAACACTGTAATTCTTATCAGTCTGATGGTGGCATGAAAGTTGCTGAAATATAACTACTGACTTTTAAGATCTTGTTGCCAGTTATCTGAGTGTATACAGATGAACACACTCAGCCTTTCGTTCATACTTTATTTGCTGAAATTGTCAGCTGGAAAAGGCTTCTTATAATGTATCAAGTCACTTGTATTTCACCTCAGTCCATCCAAAATCAATTTTAAAACTGCTACTGTAGTTTCTATAAAAAATTCTAGCAGTTACAGTAGATGTTTTGAGATTGTTTTCTTCAGTTTTGTGGCACCATAATTATTATTTGTATAATATTGAGGTCAGGCACACATGAACTGATACATGACTGTTCTTAAAGATTACCATGTTTACAGCTTCATAAAAGCAGGTACAGTCTGATAGTACTGTTTTTGTTTTTTTTTTCAAAATATTTTAGACTCTAAGAGTCATGGGAAGACAGGCAGTAGGACTCAAGGTCCCCTTCGAGGTCTGCCTACCCGGATCTATGGATTAGGGTCCTTATTGGAGAAGACGGGGAATCAACCCAGACCTCCTGCACAACAGACTTGCGCCTTACCAACTGGGCTAATCAAGCAGTGGTTGGACTATATAATAACTCAGGCCCTTCTTCGGTAGTTTCACACACCTGGTATATTTTTCAATTTAGGACCAAACTCTTAATACTTCTACCCTTCCGAAACCTGCTACTGTAACACTTATTTTGCTGCGTCACTGTATGTTAACTTTTTAATAAGGTTTTTGTAGTAATGTGTTACAAAATTTGTTCAATTCTTATTTAGAAGTATTCAGTAGAACTGTACTTACTTTTCCATCACCTGCAACATGGAAAGGGGCATCCGTTACAAATACAACCAAACGTCTGGATTTTCCTTTAGGTGACCAGCCGATTGTCTGTAGAATTTGCAATATTCTTAATAAGCCTGATCTTCTAGAGGTCTATTGTATGCAAACATGTTACCATAGAGTTCTGAAAGCAAGGCCCCCATAAAACATAACAGCCACTGGAAAATATTGTTAGTTTTTTTCCCGTCAGTGGCTCAGAATTTTTCCTGAGCTTTCAACTTGTAAATTAATAATTATCTATAAGCTTAATCTTTAACTGTCTATTGGTCAACTTACACTGTTGCAGGCTGCCACTTGCATGAGTGCATCAAAACCTCCCTCGGGTTCATCCAAGTTTCCTGAAATATTCTGAACTGCAACTAGGTTCTACAAAGATGAAACAAAAGCATGTCATCGTAAAACCACATGATAAGAGAGCAGAGAAGGGGGAGGGGAAAATTTTTGGAAAACTTAGAAAGTACATACAAGTGCCCAATAAGTGCTGAGTAAATTTTGTCCTGAATCAAAAAAAATTCCTCCATTGATATCCGATCAAATCAAAGTCACTTTGCCAACTAAGTTATAATCAAATACATACCTCAAACTTTTGACTGTCTTCATTAAGTGACAGGATATGCCTATATCCATAACTAGGAATGCAATGTTGATCATCATCGCAGGGCTTCTTCTTCCTGTGACCATAGAAAAAAACACTTGATGTACTCAACATTTTTATCACAAGCAGAGTGTCAGTTACACACCCAAGAATACCCCCTCCCCTCCCCCCCCCCCCCCTTGAGCAAGTGAAGGTTCACTTTTTGGTGACCAATTTGCAACTATTTGAAAAAGCAACATAGTATCCTCTATGTTTTTCTAAGCTTAAAAGTTAAAATAACATCCAGGCTTTTAAAGTTGGTTTTGTTTGTCTGTTTTCCACTTCAGTCTCATGCAACATTAATTGTCTGAAAACCCAAGTCAGTGATATTTTTTGCAATGTCTATACACTTGTACAGAGCAAAAACCTTGACAAATCTGTTTTGTTCTATTTCATTGTTTTGACAGATTATTGAAGCATTAAAACAATTATACAGTTGGACCCCTTCCCCCCCCTCCCGATGAATGAAGTTTCAAGGGAAATGCAAAACACTTTGAATTATTGGGGGCTTGAATTTAAAGAGGTCAAGAATAAATATGACATTTTTATCCTTGAACAACTTTATTTGCTCCATCTTCACCTAATATTTAATAGTTTATTTATAGCAGTTGATACATCCCCATAAGCCTTTAAAGGGGTTTTAAAATGCACTGTGAACTGTTTTAGACAATTATAATGGGATTAATGAGCTGTGAATTTTTTTCGCATAAATGTTAGAACACAACTGTGATAAATATACCAATTTGTAGGTTTTCAAGCAGTGGTTTAAAGGAGAGAACATTGTTTGTATTAAACAGTTTTTAGCGAGATAAGGGTTAATTTCTTACTTTTATTCATTTGATAATTGATTTTGGTACATGAACAGACTTTTCACTTACTCTGTTCTAACGTAAGGTGAAACATTTTTGTCAACAAATGAACCGAATCCAAGCTGAAACCTTTTTGTGATGTTCTTCATTTCTTTTGCTACAAAAAAATATAATCAATACAAATTAGATTTTTTTAAACTTATGACCATTATTTTCTTATAAATAATAGGCACACAGTCAAAGTAATCAAACAATGATATCAATGTCTGAAATAATATAAAGGCTACATAGTGCAAAAATGACATAAGTGACTTTGTATGAAATGCTAAATTCTCCAAATGGTTATTAAGAGTAAATAGGGAGAATGTAGGGAGAATTGAGAACATTATTGCACTAGACCCATCACATATTTCACAATAAAACCCCAGATAACTGCAACATGCCATGTTATATTAGTAGGCTAAGGTATATCCCAAGTAACAGAACTTAGATAGCATTTCATACAAAGGCACTTACTTCAATATTGCACTAGAGCCTTCAATAATTAATAAGCCCTCGTTTGAATACATAATCAGTTGAACCCCAGTAACTTAATTATAAATTGCCAAGGGAAATCAAAATTACTTTGAATCAGGGTTTTGAGTGGTAGGGCTTAAATTACAGTAAATGTATGTGGTAAAATCAAACAGAAATATAATGGTTTTGCTTCAAGTTAGAGGGTAATTTTGACTTACCAAGTGTTTGAGTTATTGGGGCTCAACTGTACTTACAATATGGCTGCACAAAATCATACAAACTGCAAGTCAAAACCTCACCAATTATTCCTCCAAGACCCTTCAGGTTGGCTAAATCATCCCTCATTGACCATGACATGTCCATGAGATAATACAAATCAACTGGGAAATCTTTTGCCGGTTGCACATATACTTTGAACTTAGCAGGATCCCCTAGGTTCAGCAAAGTAACACAGTTAAAATCAAACTTATAAAGGAAAGAACAGGTTGTGCTGCAAATTGTTCAATAGCAATCACAGTTCGAAAAGAGTAAGTGATCTTGTATTTTAATTCAATTGCATTTCATTTTCAGAGAACTATCATTAAGCATCATGATCAGTGAGTGTTATGTTTTAGAAAGCTTTGCATGATGGAAACTCAACTGCTAAAACATGAGACTGCAAGCAGTTTAATAGCTTGGCGTTGTAAGCCGTAAAAAACACTAGGCTCTTGTTTTAACACCATATTTCTTTTTACAACCCCTAAAATATGCCAGACTGGCAGTTCTAACCCCTAAAAAATTCGACAGTTATACCTACCATCCCAATATACTATAGGGAGTACATCTTGGATGAGATGGTACACAAATTTGTTTTTACTTTAATATCAAAAATTTCTTTAAAAAAATGTGTGAGAATGGCATGGGGATTTGAGAGAGCCTCTGAAGGACGTAAAATGCGAGAGAGTTGGAAGGTCACACTGATACTTGATAGCTTATATAATATTACATATTATATGCAGTTTGTACCTGGTCTTAAACGAAGTTTCACTCTTTGTGGCTGGACTTGAATAGTTTCACCAACATCTTCATCCTGGAGATAAGTAGTATAACAATATAAAATTATATGAGCAAAACTTTTGAACCTTTTCATTTTATTACATTGAACTGCCTTTAAAGGCCTTAAGAATAAACTTGTACAATTGTTAGGTTTGAAGCGATTGGTTAACTGTTTTGACCCATAATCCTAGGGAACCTTGCAAGCTCAAGCCCCAATCACAGGCCTATCAATGAGCAAAATTGCAGGCATGAGGTACATTGCCTGCCTCGGTTGAATGAGGCAAGTGATGGTGGCAATGTTTTCAGGTTCCTGATTTTGCAGTAAAAACAATTGTGTTCATATATTAGGTTAATTTATTTTTATATACTAAACTAGTACTATTTTAGAACGTTTCAGATAATTTCTTGAAGTAATTCAGTTGTAGTATGATATTTGTTAGAAGCATAATTTTCAAAAGCAAAGCACTTAATATTAAGGAAACAAAATGCAGCAAAAGTCAATTTTCGGCGGGTGCTAAATCACACGCTGTGTGCTCTTTAGGTGGGTGATGAGGTGTGCACAGGCGATCGCCTGCCTCTCATTAATAGATCTGCAGTCAGATTACTGTGTCAAGTCCTTGAGCAAGGCACTTTGTACCCAACTTGTTCCAGTCAACTCAGCTGTATAAACGAGTATTCAAAGTGCATATGAGGTGAAAAAATTTATTACTTCACGGGAAAGACCTTGCTAAATGAGGAAAAACGGTGAAAAATTTTTGCTAAAATCTTTCCTGGTTCTTGAGATATTTACATTTAAAATTTTCATCTGATGGCATCTTGACTGGTTCCAACAAATTTACATTTTTTCAAAATCTGCTGCCAATTCGTAACACTTGGGTGTATTTCAGCTTAAGGTGGATTATTGATGTATCCGAGGCAGATGGATCATCAGTCCAAGTCTGGCTCGAACCCACCCAAATTTTATGGATTGGCAGCAGATTTTAGAAAAATGCAAATTTGTCCGAACCACTCGTGACGTCATCAGATGAAATTTTTAAGTGTTGATATCTCGAGAACCAGGAATGATTTTGGCAAAAATTTTTTCACCATTATTCCTCATTTAGCAAGGTCTATCCACTGCAGTTATAACATTAATCACTTCATATATACTTTAAGCTTCTGCTGAAGGACTAACCTTTGATAGATTATTGTCCTGTCCTGAGAGGGACAAAAATTCTCATCTGCTTTTAAACACTATGAAAAGTGGAGAGAAGCCCGAGCCGTATGAGCCACTTAGGCTCAATAAGGGATTTAGCTTTATAAGAACAACAAAAATATCTTAACATACCTGTAAGTTTTCATCTTTGCTAGCTGGGTTTGTAATATTGTTTTCACAATCTTTGAGGTTCTGGGGAAAGTTACACCGATACTGGGCACCAGAGTTCTTTAGGTAATCCTGTGTCAATTAACAAAATTTAATTAACAGAACATTCAGTTGAAAAAAAAACTCATACATACTCATTCTAATAAAACAAGCAGTGGATGCTAAAAAAGATTGGGAACTGATTGATTTTCCTGCATTTTGAAAAGGAAATGGTTTTAAAAACTGTTTTCTTTTAAGAACTTCATGGTTTATAGGTACTTATTGGCATGGTGAGAGCTCTAATTTGTTAGCAAGTCCTGAATACTTGAATATTGAACCAAAGTTTGATCTCCAATACAGGTTTTACATGTTGAAACTACCCCCCCCCCCTCAAACCCCCTCAGTCTGTAATTTGGGAACTACAAATACCCAATACCTCCTTAGAAACATTTAAAATTTTCAAAGTAAGATTTTGAGAACTGTAATGATATTTAGTAGGGATCAAGAGTGTTGACTCCCCTTCTGCAGTCAGCAGAAGTATTCATACAGGTGTAGGCAACCTACAGCTTCTATAGTACACGCAAGTTTACAATTGTCTGCGATGCAGGCTACCTTTTGATGTGAAGCCCCAATTAGATAGATTTGTGTGAGTATATAATGGACTCACCCTTTTTGAACACCATGCACAGCCCGCTCTCTGGATACATTCATTACATTTTGTTCTTTGTGTACAGTCATTGGCTGAAAGTATCAGAAAGAATACTAGTTAGAAATTAAAGTTTAAAAGCAGAAAGTGAAAGAGAAAATTAAAATACTGACAGTGAAATCTCTTTGCACTTGTAAGGGAAATAAAAAAACTCACAATAATTACTTGGTGTGCATTTGATTGAAGGGAGTAAACCCTTGTTTTCAAAGAGAAACAATTTTTGCCTATGATATTATAAGCTGCATACAAAAAATCTGATTGACAAGACAGTTACATTCATGACAAAACAGATGCTAACGGTTAAACAGATCCAAAAAAAACTTCACTATACCTGGAAGGTTGAAATCAATTATTTTACAATACTTTAAATCAAATTCTACCAAGGGAGAGTTTTAAGTTTTTTTATTTATAATATCAAGCATTAAATGGAGCATGAAAATTAACAATTATTGCAAAAATGTGTTTATCTATAAAACTATCTTCAAACTTATCTTCAAACTAATCAAAAGTGTAAATAATTCATGCTTCTGGAATATTCTATGGAGTGTGCAAACACCTATAGTAGATATCTTGAAACTTAATTCCACAAAAAAATCGTCATTTTTTTAAACCCCTAACCCCCAAAATAAGTCAACAATCAGTGTTACAAAATAAAGCGCTGTAGACATTTGATGACCAGCGATGCATGCCTTCAGTTTTGAAATATTTATAATTCTAGAAGTCAGGAATTTAATGCATGAATGCCATTTTGATGGAGATGATAATTTAAACTGCATATGACACTAACAATTTTTTAATTGATTCATTAAATATGTACTATTTAATTCAAAGTGCTTCAATTTGGGAATATTTTTGGATTTGGTCAAACTGTTTTTTTTCTACAGTAGCTAAAAATTAGCAAAATATCCTGACATCTTAGTTCACAAACTTGTCTTTGGGGGAATGGGTTGTGACATGATTCCCATCTTTTAATACTGACAGTACTTATTATTGAGCATTGCAAGTTCATTTCTAAACACAAAGAGGGGAAAGAACAGTAAACTAAGTCTACTTTTGAATAAAAAAATCTTTGATTCATTATCAGGGAGTTAAAGATTTAAGGACGGCAACACCGATGACAGCAACCTCTAAAAAACACATTCTTGTTTGCCCTTTTCGAACACGTATGGCTAGTTTGCTTTGTAAATAGAAAAGGATGATAGCGATTTTTTTATAGGTAGTAGAAGATTGACATAAATTTCTGTAGGTCATTCTGGTAGTCACAAAATTTCAAAACCGAGCTTTTCACAGTTCAAGTTGACGATATGCAGGTGGTGCACATAGTGCATTCCAACGTGCAGCTATTGTATTCACTATCGTTTTCTGCCGTTGTCGTCAACATTGGCGTACTCATATCTTAAACTCCCTAATGTCTATCTTGCTGTGTTTTGATACAGATATCTGGAAATGACACCATAAGCCCAATCTCCATTCTAACAAAACTCAAGCTTCAAATACATGAAAAAAAAAATAGAGAATACAACCAATTTTAAAAATTCTTCTTTCAAATGTTCTTATTTTCTAAATACTATCAGTAAATAAATAAGATTGCTAATAGTGTTGTAGGCACTTTATTAAGCAAAAGATCAGTTACACTAATTGTGTTGAATATCAATACAAATGAAGATAATAAGTACTGTCAAAAAAACCTTACTAAGGACTTTACCTTGAAAATGGCTTGGTGTAGGTTGAGTTACAAAGTAGAGAAGAAATATCAAGTATGCTGACTTCATCTTCAATCTGCAACAATTCATTAAAATTTAAGTATTAAAATATGTTTTTTATTATAGCTAACTTAAAATGATTTTTGCTAATTACTAAACAAATAACTGATCACAAGTTCCATGGCCTCTTTAGGTCTCCCTGAATTATAGGTCATTTCAACAGTGTTTCACTGTACGCATGGGTTTATTCTCTTAGCACAAAATGATTATAATCTAAAATCAAAGATAGATAAAAATGCTTGAAATGGACTAGTCAGTCAATAACACAAAAAGGCCAAATAAATTGAAACTTAATTACAAAACACCCAGATTAAAAACTAGTATTAATTCAATTAATGTTACTAAGTTAACATACATCAAGTACTAAATCGTCAACTGTCAAACAGATTCAATATTTTTCAACCTGGATATTGTTTTACTGAAAGAATTTGAGATTTTGACTTCTCCAGATTTAGCCTTGTTTGTGTATTTTTTTATGATCGCAAGTCTGCACATGTCAAGACATGTACTGGAGTCTGTCAATCACTACTGACATACGGGTAGATATAAAGACAAGATTTGAAACAACTGGCACTGAACAAGACCCCAGTTACAAAAAAATCATTCTCAGAAAGTTTTTATTATGATTTAAAAGTGTATTTTTAGGTAACTAACAGCTTGGTGTGTCTGTCACTGGTTTGTTTCAAAACAAACTGAAATCAACTTGGCATTTAATCTAGCTTCTTGGCAGAAACTCATTAATATTGTTCTTGAAAATGAAAAAGCCAAAGTACTTTTAGCTCTGACCCGAAAAAAAAAACAAGTCCACAAAAAAACCCTGAGGCTATGATAAATGAATGATAAAATATGTTGAGTCACTGTAATTTTCTATTGATAATTCAACATTTAATAACTGACAATTACTATTCCCCCAAATGAAAGTGAAGATACAAGCAGATATTACCATACAGGAATTTAATAAAGCAGCAAGAATATGACTGCACAATACTGTTTTCAGACACCTACTAACAAGAACCAATATACAGTCTGTATGAAATACTGTGAGAGGACTTTATATTTAGGAATAGAAAACTTTTTCTTTATTTGCATACAATGATATACACCTTCTAATAAGTACAGAGGGGTTTGAAAAACTTGAGACAGGTATTTAATATTCAAACCTTCCACCGGCTTGCACAATTTCTAATAGTTTCTATTATACGTATAATTATATTGTGTCATGCTAATTAATGTAAGCAAGCATAGAGAAAGTTTTCTATTGCTTTTATACAAATCAACACAAAAACTCTAATTGTGTTTACATGCTTACATGCAAACACACTGCTCTGCAAATTAGAACTTGTGTTATACCTTCATGGCTATATTTTATAAATCACCAAAGTTGATACTAAATTAAAAGCTTCACCTTTTAGTTTTCAAATTTCTAATAAGGGAATAAAACAGCATCGCACATGTTTCTAGACAATTTTAGAAAATCGTTAGGACGTAAGAGGGCTTGAGAAAAGTGTTGAGAGAAAACGAGGTGAAGCCGAGAACTTTTTCTCTCTGCTTTTCGAGTGCCCTCTTACGTCATAACCATTTTCTAAAATCGTCTAGAAACACAAGCGATGCTGTTTTGTCCCTTTTAGAAAATAACTATAGAGAAAAAAAATATCTTGAGCTGTGTGACGTCAAATCAATTTTCTATTCTCTTCTCTGTTACATCAGGATTATTTTCTAAAATGAAAATAAACGTTAAATTTCTGACACTAAGGTGCTTAAAGGTGAATAGCATATATACACCAAGGGTGGGGTGGTGGACAATGATTTGATTGGGGGGCAACAATTTTAATCATTACATTTTGTTTTTTATTTTCTTTGTTTGTTGTAACTTTACATAATATAAACTATATCATAAGGTTGTATCTTTTTAAATTTCTAATTAAAAAAAAATTGTAAAGAATAATTTTTAGAACAGGAATAAGGATCTTAACCAACTGTGAGGTTTTTAAGTTAGGTACTAGTTTGGCGAGTTTTTTTTGGCAACACAACAAAATGACAACATCTCTTTGCAACACTCTTGTATATGCAGTATAACAATGGGAAAAAACTGGTACTCATCTTTGTTTTCAAATCTGAGGACCTCTATTAACCTAAATGACTGAACACGAGTCAACAACTGAAAGTCAGGAAAGTGTCTTTTCTCCAGTTGTAACTATATAAGTGGCCTGGTCATATATGCATGGTTTAGTTCTAACTAGAGTTTAGAGATCTAGATAGCACACTAACTGCTAGGTCACCATACAGCAAATAATTGGGTTGGAAAACCAGTTGAATCAACCAACATAAAATATAGTTACTTCCTGGACATTTTGTGTTTGAATCAAATGACTCAAGACTAACTAAGAGGAAAACAGAACAGTTTAATTTAGGTCCACATATCTAAGGGCAGTGTCAACATGTGTTTCTATCTCATTACGTTAATTAAGTGAGGATTCCGTAAACTAAACCATTCATATAGTGATCTGGTCAGGATTGGGTCAAGAGTTTGATATTTAACTCTTAGCTACCCCTCACACTGCCATTAAATCTACAAAAAGGGTATTAACAGCATATATACAGAAAAACTCAATATGAAAGCCTTTGCTTGCAAAAGTTTTAAATACCTTCTACAAAGTGAATTACTTTTTGATACTGGAAATTAATGTTAGTTTACACATTCGAATTATTTTCTGTTTCTACCAATTTTCAATGTTTATATGATTGAAAACTTTCCCAATAAAGTATATATACGTAGGTAAAAGCATTCCAATCAATCCATTAACACATGGTAACCTGAATATTCAGAAGTCATCATGACTTAAAATTCTACAAATTAGTATATGGCCATTCAGGATCAATATTTACGTGTGTCCAGTATGTTTTTCAACTTTCAGGTTTTTGACAGAAAGTTTTAGAGTCGTTCTATTAATTTATCGCTCAGGGATTACTTTATGTGAATTTGCTATAACTATAAGATAATAATACAAGTATCGCAGGGGAAGGTTCGAGAGCCACTGAAAAGCAATTGGCTATTCAAATATAGAACACCAGCAATATCATAAATTTTTAATAACAGCGATTTAAGTAGAACATGACGTTCTCTTTACTGTTAGCATTCTCTTAAAAATTTTCTTGATCGATGCAACGACACCAATTAGCGCGCTAATGGTTTTGTCTATACTTTTATGGAATGTATATTAAAAAGAAAGAACTAACACCTTTATCAAGCAAAGAAATATCGTTTAATAAACCACACTTCGCCGACAATTGCCCTTTGGAAACTTATTGTTGGTTCGTATAATAGGTTTCCGTAACGCAGCAAACTCGCAAGTACCTTAAAGCCACAGCAAAATAAATGCAACTGTAGCAAAGAATTGAACTGGGTGTTTTGTAAGGTACCAAGTCAACAGAAACACAGATAAAACCTTTGTTAAAAGCATTTACATCAAAGCAGCAGAATATGTAAAAAAATAAATATTATTGATTGCTAATTCCCATGTGGTGTCTATAGCGAATTAACAAGATGAAATCGAAAGCAAGTTGAGACTATGAACCGCGTAAAAAAGCAAAAGTTACAAGACTACTACACACTTTAAGTACTAAAAAGGCGACAAAAATACCTATCTAAGACAAAGCAGTCTGTTTAACCCGATAAACGTTCCAACATAACAAACGAACTATTCACTTTCCGTGCCATTTCAAACAAAAACTATTACTGTTAAACATGAAGTACCCTGAGAACCGAAACAGAAACAGTTGTGTTAAAAAACTTACAATTAGTGAAGCAAAGACATTTGCGAGTACATACGAACGAAGAAACTTTGGATGTGTCAAAGAAACTGAATCGGTTCGAAGGTGATAGAAAGAAACCACAAAGGCCTCACGTACGGTCTTGAATCACTCAGCATGAAATTTGGAAGAAATTACGGAGCACAAGTAAAATCCTTAGTACTGACCTTTCCTGGACTAGATTCTTGATAGAATCCTTCGATATTTCGAAGTTAATACCGTTCGAGTAACTAAAAACTGCCCAATGTTATACAACCAGCTTTCAGGAAGGCGTCTCTGCCAAAAATGCTGTATCCTTATATGGCACACGTAACTTCCTAATTGACGTATTTCCGGTTCGTGATTTTCACCTCGCACGCTCGCTCACCAAAATAAATTGTTCTATTAATTGACCATAAAACAATAATCGGTTATTCATACATCTAGGACTAGTCATGTTATCAATATTTTGGCTTTGTGAAATACCGCTTGCTGCAAACGTAAAATGAGTTTAATAATGGTAAAAGCAGCTCGTTGCAGAATAAACTCTGCCACTCTCTAACGTTTTGCCGTTTTTCATTTTTCACCTGGGAACCCTTTTAAGTCACACAAGTTTCAGCATTTATAGCATTCAAGGCAGTTAAGACTGTGTTCATAGGTGAAGTTCTTGTAGAAATTGAATGCATGTTTCGCGGTCACGGTTTGTGCTGAAATCAACTGGTCCGAATAAGTCAAAAAGCTACGTATTGGTCAAAGCTTTCCCTTTTGGGGTTTTGAACAAAAGAGAAAAACCCGAGGAAATCCTTCAAGCCATTAATTTTTTTCTTCAGCTGGCGGTCAGGAAGCAAAAAAAAATGTAGTCTGAAAATATTCTAG
This sequence comes from Hydrozoanthus tunicans, assembly GCA_026413305.1. Taxonomy (NCBI): domain Eukaryota; kingdom Metazoa; phylum Cnidaria; class Anthozoa; order Zoantharia; family Hydrozoanthidae; genus Hydrozoanthus; species Hydrozoanthus tunicans. The sequence continues at coordinate 7,073 of JAOBAT010075732.1, read as the reverse complement.
AAAGGTCCCGAAAGGAGTTACGGCTAAAGGGGATTTTTTTATACTCACAAAAATAGATTCAAAGCTGAACATGCGAGTTTATAGAGAGTAGTTTTTCTGCGACCTTCAGTTCCGCCCTTCCTGCGAAATACACCTATGCAAAAGCCTTCAAACCACAACTGAAACTGAAAGGTACAATTCAGTTTTAACCATTGGCATTACATAAAATCAATCGCCAAGCAGCTCTTTGTTAGTTTTTCTCTGAAGATGATTGTTCGAAACGTTAAGTTAAACTTTTACCAAAATTTTACCGTATTTCGAACACAGCTGAAGGGATTATTCAATAGTATTTTCAAAGTAAACAGAGACGCTTTATGGGATAGAGACCGTTTCAGCTAAAGTGCGCCAAATTCCGCTCAAAGTATAGTTGTGTGGTTGAATATTGAACAACATATCCTGGCGTGCTTTAACACAGGTCTTCAATCTCGCTGATGACTGTACATGTGAAGGTCTTCTCTTCTTTTTTGGACGCCAGATTTTGCTGTCGTACAAAAAAAGAAAACGTTAATAAGCTCTTGACGTGTACCGAATATTTTTTTATGTAAATACAAAGTAGCGCAAAACGACGAAATATCGTTTATTCCGGTGTCTCCGTCACTGATAATAGGCCAAAACTCGCGGATATACACCTCCGTGAAATTGCAAATTTTTTTGTCATATATAGGTTGGAGACATGAACTTGCCGCAACAACACTTCTCTATAGAAAATAATGATTTATCACGTATCAATCGCAAAACTCGGCAGGCATACTAAACCTAATGCTTTCTTTTAACCAATATTGATAAGGTTTTGTTTATTTACATAAAACTTTGAAAAAACTTTGAAAGGTCTCAAGTATAGTACTTCAATTTTTTTTGTTTTATATTGGCTATAAACAAATCAGTAACGCAATCGGTAGATAGGTTGTGCCGTGCGCCAAAAAAAACTGTCGTTCGTATGCACATATTTGTTTACTCGTACATGTTTTCTGACACTTGTCAATCTTTATCGATCATTCGACGTTTAGAAAAACCAACGAATTAGTTTTCTATCTGCAACTAGTCCGTTCAATATACTATTAGAGCGAGTGCATATAAGGTAAGGTTTTCTAATTTTTGGCACTTAATGATCCGTAAAAGATTTGGTTCATGGTTGTGGTGTTTCCATAGGTGTCATTGCCGTTGCTGGGCAAATCTTTTTTATTCACGGGGGGGGGGGGGGTGGAGCTGCCTTTGCGGGCATTATCAAGGTAACATCTCAATTTTTCCCTGTAAAAAGCTACGGGGAAAACTTATCTATTAACTAACAATTCTTTTCCTACGGCAGTCCGTGCTATATGGATATACTTCAGGACATTGCCACGTGCAACTTAAGCGCTAATTAAATAAATTAGTGAACAATAAAGTCAGCAATATTGTCAAAATCGTATTTAATTTCTTCACTAAAGAACTGGCTAAAAATCGCCCACTTTAAAACGAAGAAAAATTGATAATTTTTATATTATATTGGATTTCCATTGCTAGCACCCAGTAATGCTTCTGAAGAAAGAATGAAGGCAGACTCAGTGAATGATTAAGACTTTTCTTTAAGCTTAATTCTTATGTTATAATTAATAGCCGTTAAACTGACCGAGCGGAGACTGGTGTCTACACGAAGGCTACTCACTGAGTGAAATCTATACTGTGTGATAAAATTGTTCATAGCCACAGTGTGAATCTATTGAGTTAATAGCATTTTGACAAGTTTGAGAGAGGTCGCTTAAACCATAGTTGCAGAATATCTTGAAGTAGAATAAGTGTTTTAGTATATACCAGCGAGGCAACAAACTTCCTTTCAACAAAAACCAAAGATTTTTAAGAAAAAAAGCACTTTTATCATGAATAAGCTTGGCGTACTCACGCGTGAGCAGCCTAACATACAACAAACATGTTTTGACAGTTTGTCAACTACAAAATGCCGTAAATGGTATCTAGATGTAGGTTTTGTTTTACAAGTAGTACTCAGACGACACTTCCGAAAGTTTTCCTTGTTTTTTGAAATCAACCTAACAGAGATATCCTCTTCAACGTAACTACTAAAGCGGTTGCTTGATTTCGAACGAAACGTCTCCCAATTTTTCTTGATAGTTCTACTGAAGAGAAACTTGTCTTCAGGCGTGGTGCTCTGCGAATTTGCTACCTAAGAAATTATCAAATACAACAATTAGAGTCCAGGATTCGTATGTATGCCTACATCAAAAGCGGAGATATGAAATAAGGCTTTTCACGGATGGACTAGCTGCCACAAAGTTTCATTCATGCGCAAAGTCATGATCAGAGCAAAGTAGTAGTAAGTGGTGCAGATCGTCATAAAGAAATTATTCAATATTTTGTCTACCACTGTTCTGTTTAATATTAGTTAATCATCATCGTTGTCGTTTAAGCTTTTCCGGTTAATATTTAACTATCAGCCTTGACAATCTACGATCTGTATCAATGCATGGCAAGGAAACAAGCTTCACCCTGGGCCCGGTTGTACAAAGCCTGGATAAGCTATCCGCTACATAAAAGCTATTGGTCGTCACTAATAATTCTAAGATTGTTTGACTCTTTGTTGATTTTTCTATCTCTTGTTGTGGGTGAATGGAAGACCCCTAAAGTAATGGTGTCAAATAACTTTCATTATATAGTTTTACTGCATAAAATAGAAAGCTATCCGGCAGATGGCTTATCCAGGCCTCGTGCAACCGGGCCCTGGTCTGGCTCTGTTCGTGTCGCAGTTGGTCCTTTTTGCTTGTTTGAAAAATTGGAGCCAACCTATCCTCACGAACAGAAGCTAGTACAATAACATAATTTTGACTAATACGAAAATACGATGTATTTGCGAGCGCTAAGGGCCCAAGCGGTAAGAACTGTGACTCCCAAGCGTGAGGGGAGGGGGAGAGGGGGGTGGGGCACAGTGCGGACATCGCAACAATTATAGTTAATAATCTGAGATTCCTTTTCAAAAATTGCTTTTGTTAGCCAGAAACTTTTTAGGGGGCCTTCCCCCCAACCCAATTTTTTTTTTTGGGGGGGGTTGGCATTGTTCCCGCGGACCCCACCCCCCTCTTAATCTTCCTCCCAGTTCCGCCGACCATGAAGAGTAAGGTTGCAATGCGGTGTTCGGATAATTTAACAAAGAAGAGACACTTTTGTTACGTTATTACTATTTTTTTATTTTATTGTTATTATTTTAACTGATACAATATTTTATTACCAATTTGATTTTAACAATTATTCTATAAGAGCGCGCGTTGGAGATGGTAAATAGCCAAAGAGGCACAAAGCGCTGAGTTGACTATAAAACCATCTCATATCCAACAAACCCGAATGGAAAAATTGTTTTATTAATAAGTTTTCCAAACCTAAAAAACATTTGAAAATGACAGCTAAAATTTATTCAAAACCATATTTCAGCTTTGCAACATTACACAGTCATTTTTTCCACATATGGCCAATTCGATAGATAGAACTGATAATCGAGATTGAGTGAAACAATCAAAGCGCTAGAAACGCAATATTCGAGGTTGAAAATTTAAAAAGTTTTGTTTTCATCAGCTATTGGAACACATATTTTTTCTTCTCTACTTTTTCCCTACCACCACCCGCGGGCTAAGTCAAAACTGACTCCAGCTGACGTTAATTAATCATGAGCTATGACGTTATAGCCTAAGGGCATTAACCTCCATTAGTTTCATACTCCAGTTTTGCGTCAAAATATGGCTTTTGTCACTGAGTGAATGTATTACCGGTAGGAACGTACTTTTGTGTCTTCTAACTTGAGAATGTTTTGTAAAAGGTTACAACAAGTTTTTCTGTTTGAGTGAAAGTGGAGAACGCTTGTACGTGATATATGCGCATCATGGCGTTAAACTGAGGGCTCAGTGAGTTCATCTTCGCGAGTGCCGGAGTGAGTGTATAGTACTTCTTTTACTACAGATAGCCCATATATAGGGTTTTACATTTTTTCCTTGGAACGTACGTTGTTGAAGCGAAAAAAATATTGTGAAGTATATACCTCGGAAGCGAAATAAATATTGTGAACTGAAGTATATACCTCAATTTTCTTGAACCAAACCACCCCAAAACACCACAGAATGATAACAAAAGACAACAACTCAAGGCTGTCGAAATTTGAGTTCCCCTCTCTCTCAAACATCTTCTCACTTTTCACCGGCTTCCCCACCTTTTTACAAGAATAGTAATGGTCGTAACCAGGAAGAGGAAGGGGGGGAGGGGGCTAGGATGCCCGTGACTCCCCTGCCCCCTTTCGAAAAATCCTGGCCACGCCCCTGATATACAAGCGGCTAGCTGTCATTAGCATTGCAGAATGAGTTTGTGTAGCTAAACTTTCAGTTTTCGATTCCGGTTAGTTTTTGACTGACTGAGCCTCGAATGAAGTTAGTTTTTGTAGAAGCTAACATAAAGATGTGTTGATGTGTGACCAAAACTGTTGTCATTTTGGTAGTGTTTATAACAGATGTCGATGCATAAAAAAAAATACTTGACTTTACCTACATGACACAGGTACAAAAATAGTATCAAATCCAAGACAACAATAAAAAAACAAGGCGTAAATAGACGTAGATAAAATATTCTTTCTGCGCCCATCTGGTTGAGGAGTACAAATTAATTATATATATCAATGTGGATGATGGAGAGAGAGAGAGAGAGAAAATTACGTCGCGGAGGAGCCAATGAAACCAACCGGCTCCTCCGCGACGTAACGTCACCAATCATCATGAGAACGAGTCTATGAGTGAGCATGCGCAATAAGATCTAGTAGAAGGAAAGCCAGCCGAAATTTAAAGCTAGGAAATCTGTTGTATGAGCCGCTAAAATATCCATATTTCTGGTGATCCTATAGGACTGATGTGCTCAGTACAAATGTGCAGTGACTGACAGATTTATCTGGCTTCCATGGGCGTGAAATGGGACTTCTGTTTGCCAAGTTGTTCAGTCTTTTTTCTAATGAAGGTGAGAAACTCACACAATGTACATGTATTAGTGAAACTGTGAGTGAGAGACCACGGATTGAAAAGTTTTGAACCATAAGGGCCTTTCAAAATGAGAGGATATTTCACAAAGTATGACGAAGAGAATGCATATTTTTAACTTTCACCCACAGGAAAAATGAAACTAAGAAAGAAAAGCGCATACATTTTGTTCCACCAGTTTTGTCATAACCAAGAGAGATTATGCGTCGACCCAAGAACGCGACAAATATTTTAAAATAAACCGTCACGATTTCTTCGTGGTATAATCGGAAGTCTAATTTACTTAACTTGCTCATAGAAGTTTACGATAACCTTGAATGGAAGCTTTCATACGTCTTAAAAATAGCTAAACCCCGTGACGAATCTTTAAAGCGGTCATAAATTGACCAATGTAGTGAATAGTTTGATATTCTAGTGAGTTCCAATATCTGCTAAATTGCTTTATTCTTCAGTATGTTCGTTTACCCCCTATAGGATTCTTGTATTGCATTAGTAACAAGTTAAGATATTTTTATGTGCCAGAACTAGCAGATTTGTATTGGCCGGCTTTTAAAGTATTTGGTGATTTTTATAGCGTTCGAAACTCATCACTTACGACTGATGATTTTTTTACATTACTATTGAACAGTTTAAACTGTTAAACCTATTTAAAAATCAAAATGTACCCATTATATTAAGGCAGACTGCACATAATTGTTTTAGTGACAGATCTAGTTATTATTAGTGTTTTTTGGTGTGGAGTATGGGGGGGGGGGGTTAACTAATTAAAATGCCCATAACCATTTGTTTTTTCTTGGCTTATCAGAAAGTACATATTATAAAATGATCATATACAAGAAAGTTTTTGATTTGAACAAAACTCAAGTTTTTTATGAAACTTTTAGTTCTACATCACAAGGATGACAGAGATCCCACAGGCTCACTGTGGCGTAGCTTGTGCCACCTCACATCAAAATAAAAATAATTCTGACAGAGGAGGAAAAGTTTTAAAGAAACAGATAAAAAAACCAAGCTGTAATACACCTTTCCGGTATTTTTACATTCAGGAGCAGTGTTCCTTAATCTACATCATATTGACGTCATGCCCTTAATGAACGTCACCTTGACTCAGCATTCAGTGTACTGAAATGGCAGCAATTTCATTGTTTTTAAAGATCGGTAAAAAGGTTGCATTTTGTTCAAATCAACGACATTTTTAGAATTGTTCATTTTAAGATACATACTTTCAGAAAAGAAAACAACAACACAAAAAGGTTATGGGGACTTTAATTCAAAAAACTTTTGAATTTCTCTTGCCTTGTATTTATTGTATATATCAAATGTAAATGACACAAACCTAATCACTCACCAGTTGAATCAGTCTTCAGTTTTATAACTGTCTTCAACCCAACTCCCACCTCAACCAATTCTCAATACCGAATGTCTTGTATTGTGTATGTATATTCATTGTATTATATATTTAACCCTGTTGATCCATCTCAGTTTTATTAGTGGAACATGTACTTTTTATTGAACAAGTTTCTTTGGGACAATTGCTTTGTTTCAATCAGTTCTCATTACTGAAAGTCTTGTACTCTATGTGTATATTCATTGTATTGTATATTCAACCCTATTGATCCATCTTAGTTGTATTAGTGGAATCCATACTATTTATTGAACAAGTTTCATTGGGACCCTTTTAGTACTAAGTTTGCTTTGTTCCAGCCAGTTCTCATTAATTTCAATGTCTTGTATTGTATGTGTTATGTACAGAGAAGTTAGATGTTGATAACTGACTGGGACTTAAAGTGTATATATCGGATGTATGGAATTTAGAATGTTGGAAAGTTTGTCGAAAAAGATGAAAAATGTCATTTATTTCATTAAGATAGCTCTTTCGGTTGCTGAGATATTAAAGTTTTCCAAATATGCAAATTAGATAGGTTGTGACGTCATACCAGGAACTAGCAAAGTGGAAAGGTCATAAAACAACAAGTATTTCTTGAAATACCAGATCAATAACCCTGAAACTTTGCATAAATGTTTTACACTAACACA
>JAOBAT010075721.1:0-20670 GCA_026413305.1 Hydrozoanthus tunicans | reverse complement strand
AGCAAAATAGTAAAAAAATTAGCATCAAAACGGAATTTTCTGCGAGGAGCCTGGGGCGAGTGTGGTTAAGTACGCCTTGATTTGTGTCCAAATGAATGGAATCGATTCTGGTCAGTGAACACATGAATTGTTAGGCAAAATTGAGCCATTAGTGTGAAACTTCCATACAAATATAAATATTGTGAAAATGCGCAGAAGAGCTGCGCAGTGCAAAACAGAGGAATGACCTTAATTCATGTGTTGCAATACCTTGTAGGCTTAGTTTTTCTTCTATTTTAAACATATATTGAAGTAAGAACAATTTGAGGCTCAAATCGCCAGAAAATTAAAAAATGAGCCTCGGCCAAGGTTCTTAAAAAAGCGTGTAGTTTCGACAAAATTATGCTCTATCCTTACGTGTAACAGGTGAGGAAGACGAACTCGCACGGTAATCGTCATTGTCGTCCCCACATGTTTTGGGTCAGAAACAATGTAACCTAGCCTGCTATCGAAGGAGAACCTTTCACCGCTTTCTTCCAGCGCTCTGGCTAAGGATGTCATCCCTCGGTTGTATTTACTGAAGACGCCTTCGAGATTCCCGCCAGCCGCTAGGCAGGTGACTTGGATGTGGTCAGCGGCGTTGACCCAAACTACAAACGAGTGATCATTGGTGCAAAATATGCCTCGTGCTTCCGGCCAGTCTCTCGATAAGGTTTTGTTATTGGGCGCTTGGAACATGGTTCCTGCGATTGTAAGTCTCAACTGCTCTTCTTGTGGGATATCATCGAGGGGGCGGTATTCACCCTTAAACTCCTCTATTGATTGGATGAAGTCAAAACAAAGAATTAGCAGAAACCAGTTAAGAAACTATCACAATCTGACAGGCTAACGTAAGGGAGGGAGGAAGGAAGGAAGATCCCATGTTTTCTTTTTAAAAGCAGAGAGAGTAGGCGCCTATTTTAAAGATTTCTTTTCGGTAAGAACTAAATTGTTTTAACGACCAGTGCAGTATTTTTCTAGAGAAGGGGAAGCTTTTTATAATGATCAATGAAAAAATACGATCAAATCCTGTTTTTTGTGGACACAGGTTAATCCATACAATCTACACCAGGTTCATATCGGTTTTCTAACGTACAACATCTCATCATTTAACCGGACCATAGAGTACTGGATGCCCTTCAGTTGTATATGTGTAAACACAACATATATAAATTCGAGTGAAGCCTTAGTTACCTCTGGAACAGGGTATAATCGAAGTTTCGCTGATCGACAACTTATTCTCTTAATACCTTGTAAGTTCTTGAGTGCTGTTACAATTGCGTTCTCCAGCCACTTTCTTTCTCCTCTTCCACAAGAGAAAGGAAACCGATATCCACCGAGACAGCGCCTACCCGTAATGCGAACGGACATCACGGCAGGATTGGAGAAATGGCCGTCCGTGATTTTGCTTGTGTCCACATCTGTGAGGTGTCTGGTGGCGGAGTTGCAGTTATGGCAACTGTTGATTATTGGGTCAAACAGCGGCTTGAAAACCTGATGGAAAAAACAATAATTCCCAGCTTCTCATCTTGCTATCTTCTTACAGAATAAAATACCCTTTGGTAGTCGAAAAACCCAACAGGTTTTGCCACCCAATTATGCAGGGACTCCGAGGGCCTACGGTTTAACGTCCTTTTCCGAGTAAACTACAACTAACAAGACCGGCGTTTAACCAGCTAACAAGACATTGGTCAAGGAAACATTTTCAAAAGTAAACCAGGAACTTTCCTTTAAGAACGTTCGCACAACAATTTCTACGCAACAAAATCCATTTTCCCGCGGTAATAGAGACGTTTTTTTTCTGTCCAAAATGGGTAACGGTTGGGGGTAACCGCATTGGAGACACCCTTGTTTCAAACAACCGAGGTTGCAAACCTACATATCTACTTTGGAGCACATGCAGTAATACGGTAGGGTAGGGAATGAAAGGATATGATAGAGTAGGTATGATATGATAGAGCATGGTACGGTAGGGTAGCGTTATGGAACGGTGTGGTACGGTAAGGTAGGTAGGGAAGGGAAGGATATGATAGAGTAGGTAGGATATGGTAGAGCATGGTACGGTAGGGAAGGGTTATGGTTCGGTGTGGTATGGTAAGGTTGGTAGGGTAGGGGAGGATATGATAGAATAGGTAGGATATGGTAGAGCATGGTACGGTAGGGTAGGGTTATGGTACAGTGTGGTATGGTATGTTAGGATAGGGTAGGGTAGTATTGGAAAGGGTAGGGTAGGGTAGTATTGGGTAGGGTAGAGTAGTATTGGGAAGGGTAGGGTAGGGTAGGCATACCTTGTATGAATCTTCATCTCCAGCTATCACTCCCGAGAGTCTCTCCCACGGGGAACCTGGATTGTCCACTCCTTCCTGAATTGCCTGGTCCAGCATGTATCCTGTATTCGTAACTCGCTTTCTAATGACATCAGAGAGTTGTTATGAGCCATTACGCGCAAGTCTTAAGTTTAATTAAATTAACTCACTCATAGGGTTGTTTTACGAATGGGTTGATAAAACCAGTTTCACGATATAGCTGCGACTGTTAAGTTTCCTGGTTTTACAGAATCGAATGTCATGAAGTATGAAAATTGCATATTTTCACTTAATTTACTTATGAAAGTATGGTCGATTTTCAAAGTTTTGCCAATGAGATTAACGGTTTGACAATATCGCAATTAGCACCTTTCTGCATTCCGTTGTATTTGACCTCTCTAGTTCTTGCCCGGAACATTCCTTAATGTAGTAATCAGGCGTTAGATGATAGAGTTGGGTAGCATGATGTTCTAAAGTCAGACATGTAAATTAAGTGAAGCCAGGTCTACTACGATGGTTTAGTTTCCCGAGCTTTCGCCGATCAACGGATTTAGTGAGGAATGCGCCGAGCTGAAAAACCTTTTATTCTGAATATATTTGCGCAGATTATTCGTATTCCCCTTGTTCTAGCTGTTCCTTACCGCGTTTTCATATCTGCCACTGCCCTTTTGTTTCTGAACCTATAGATAGCTTGCAGCTTTGCCCGATACTCTCTTCACTTGAACGATTCCATGGTCATTCCCAAATGATGCCCCTAGATCGACGAAAGCTCTGAAATTTTGAATTATCGCAGCACACCTAACCTCACTTTATTTACACGTTTAGTTGCACGAAGCCTGGATAAGCTATCCGCTGGATAAATGCTTTCTATTTTACGGCAGTAAACTGACTATAATGAAAGTTACTTGACACCAATTATACCATTATTTTAGGAGTCTTCCACTCACTTAACAACCAATCAACAAAGAGTCAAACAATCTTTGATTTATTAGTGAAGACCATTAGGTTTTATCCAGCGGATAGCTTATCCAAGCTTCGTACAACCGGGCCCTGATTTTAAAGTATCTGAGTTCATTTAGGTTTTGTCCTACCTTAACTCATTATAAAGATCCGGTGAAAGATGAGCGGCTAAAAAGTTGTTGTGCAGTCGCAAATCCGGGAAATTTTCTTCCGGGGGGAAGCGTTCATATCCGTTAAGCTCGCGGAATTCGAATGACTTGTTTTGCTGTTTCGTCTCTAAGTAGTGACAATAAGCTTTTCGAAGTAAAACCATTCCACAGCCAATGGAAACTAGGGCTAAGGTCTGTTTATCTGTAATTAAATCTTGAAGCTTTGACATTTCCTTTTCTTGAAGTTGATTTTTAAAGGTTACTTTTATCTGAAAATGTTTCACAATTTCTTGGTTCAACTGTGTGCGTGTTTTACGCACGCATTTAAAACATCTCATTTGTGCGTCATAACTAGCAATTTAATTGAATTTATGTTAACATAACTCGAATTTAAGGTAAAACTCCAAATTCCGGGGTTTGAAGTAGCGAGGCGAGCCTTTTAAAGGGACTCACAGGAAAGGGAAACGATATGATTTTTATTGCCAGTTAATGCAAGGTTTGAGTTACTGCGGGTTCGATTTGTCATGTTGAGGTACTTAACCGGTTCGAATCTCGCAGCAGCAAAAATAAACGTTAAAACAAGACACACACACACACACATACTCACACATACATATTTTGCTCTGAAGAAGGCTGCAGTTGCAACTAAACATTCAGCTTGATACATTCTTTTAATTGTATAAAAACTAAATTTTTATCAAGGTTTATAATGTTTATAAAATTTTAATTTAGACTACAATTTTCAACTGTTGTCAGTTTTCTTTAGACTATGCATATGTGCGTGACTTAGTTATGACGGTGTAAATGGTACTGATTATCTTTGTGGACATTCGCACCAAGTGTTTTTAAAAGCACATTCAATTACGTCGTAACTCGCGCACGCGCAGATGGAAGTAATACAGCAGCTTTATCGTACGTATTTTTGCTCTTAAAACTAAACAAAATTAAAAAATGAAACTTAGTTTGGTCAGTGCGTGTACAGTTATACAGGTATAATAAAAGGGTCAAAGGTTCAGCTGAGTATTGCCTTTGGAGCGCGTGTCTCAGCGCTAAGCCAGCTTATGACATCTGTTTGAAAACTTTGATTGAGATTCTTGCGCAGAGATTTTTCGGAGCGTGAATGAGAACGTTCGGATCCTTCGATTCAAGTATTTAACCCCCGTGGTTGTTTCGCTTGGTCACAAACCACTTGACATTTCTATTATAATTGGAACTCCATATTAAACTCTAAAAACAAAATAAATGGTAAAACCCAGCATCGTCCTCCGACGAATTCTTAGCGAACCCCTGCGAGCAAATTAGGAGTGAAGACCGTACTTCAAATACGAAGAGGATTAAAATTCATGGGGTTGAAAAGTAGCATTATAGAACGTAGGAAAGCGTAGGTAGTGGTTGTATGAAGAGTGATGAATAACGGAAGTTTAAAAAACAGCAAATACGAAAATATATTTATTATTTTATTATTGCTTGAAGTACAAAATACCTATGTGGATGTACAGTGAACTACACAGGGTTTAGCAAATACTGAAGAAACCGCTGGTCAGCATAACAGACAAATCCTCTGTACGTACGCACATCGGTGGCACAGCGGTGGCAGTTTGAGACCAGGAACTTCTGAAATTCTTCTATTATCAAAATTACTAATAATTTCAACTATTCTGATTTTCACTATCTTCGTGTCATCCTAGTGATGAATTGATCATTGCTGGCCAGAAGGGGGGTGGGGTGGAGAGGTCTAACTGCAAAAATAACAGCCACCAAAGCTGGTCAGCTCTTTGCTCGGGATATGAGACGATCTCCGGTTTTATTTGAAGAGTGTCTATATATTCTTACTGCAGGTATATAGCTCAAGTAACCTTTGTAGGTTTCCTAAGGCCCAGTTACGGTATGACGTTGAAACTGAAATCCTTGACTAAGTGTCCAGCGTCTGCCACTGCCCTTACCCCTCCCCCCTTCTTATTCATTCTATCCACAGGCTTAACAGTAAGAACTGTACTTGCGCTAAACTACTGGCTTTACCGCCACTGGATGCTATTTCACTAAATAGTTCGACTCAGCTCTTGCCAGGCAAAAGAAAGAAAACGTTCAGTGTCGAAACTCCCGAAGATCCTAGCAGGAATTTTACAAGATCATACATTCTAACATGAAAACAGTCGTTAAGTCGGTCTAACGAGGCGGTTGTTGCCCATAGTAACCAGGGGGAGGCTGCTGACCAGGATACTGGTAGGGCTGTTGGCCTGGGTAGGGCTGCTGTTGAGGGTATTGTTGCCCTGGATAACCCCCGTAGTAATAGCCAGGTGGGAGGTAGCCACCCGGAGCAGCGGGAACGCCTGCAATCCCTCCTGGAGGGGAGTAACTACCATAACCGTATGGGGCGTATCCGGGCGCAGGCATTGGCTGGTATTGCCCCCCTGGATAGGGTGGCGTAGAAGCAGCTGCAGCTGTTCCTCCAGGGGGGGCCATGGCTTGCGGTGGTGAAGCCGGCGGAGCCGTCGCTGGAGCAGAGGCCGACTGTGGGGGAGGGGGTCGAGCGGGTGGCTGTCTTCGTTCTAGAATAACAAGTAATGTAAACGTGAATGAGAACCATGACACTAACCTACTCCTCTCTGATACTTGAGGAGTACAGAATATACATTAGTTCTGTAAAAATTATTTTGTCTACATTCAAATAAGCCCTGCGAGCCTTGTTTTTGGTTAACACAGCCCGCACAAATGTTCAATCCTCGGCAAGGCCGAGCCGGGAATTTATTCCATGGCCTCGCACTTGGCAGTCACAGTTCTCATTGACTGCTTCAAGGCCGCATACACTGATAGTTTTGCTCTAACGAAGGACTAACGCTCAAAATGACACTGATCTCAATTCAAACCAATCCTAAAAGCCTCATTCTTGAATTAAACTTTAAAGAGAATATGAATATTAAAATCGTCGCCATTTATGAGTAAGGTCTATATTTGGGTTGCAAAACCTATTGGATTTTCCGACAACCTATTTGTAAAGAAGACCATAAACTTCCCAGTTGGGAGCTCAGAAAATTGGCTTTTTGAGCGTTAACTTTGTTAGAGCAAACCTATCACAACGTGTGCCACCTTGGCTCTGTCGGTAAGAGTTGTGACTCCCAACCGTGAGGCCCCGGGTTCGATCCCTGCCTTGTCGAGGGTTGAGCATTCGTACGGCCTTCTTTCGCCACATCGTTAGTATACAGGGATGTTAAACCGTGGGACCCAGCCATTAATCTTCATTCAAGAAGGGTATTTGTATTGTTCTGTTTTATAATTTTGACTCAACGAGTCACGGGAGAACAGGCAATTGGACTCGAGGTCCCCTTTATCCGAGAAGACACGAAGGTTTAACCGTTTGCTGATAACGGCTAACCAGGCCAGGCTGTATCGGTTGATATAAATATAATATATCTTTATCTTACCTTGCTGCTGATGGTGTGACGGTGCAGCCGAGGTCTGCTGCGCTGGCTGACTTGCAAGAGATTTTTGAAGATCCCTAAATAAGAGAAAATGGTCTTGAAGGATGGGTTGTGCACCGCCGTCTTATGTTTTGAATATTAATCGAACTAAATGAACTATTTTGAAAGCGAATTTGGGGACCTATGATGTTCAGGTAAGCACTTTGTCCATTTATAGTTGAATAGAAGTGTTGGAAAAACCGTTAGAGCCATAAAAATACCAATGACAAAAATGGCTTCCGTAGCACTTTAAAAATGAAAACGATAAGAAACAACGACGTTTCAACCTCTCCGGGGTCATTTTCAAGTGGACTCAAATAGAATACATATTGGGCGGCTAAATTATGCTTGCACTCTAAAACAATGAAACAAAAAAAGCTGTTATCTACGACGAATTGAGGTTCGAACAATAAAACAAATAAAGTGTTTAAAAGAATAAAACCGGAGACAATAAGTAAATATTTACCTAAGGGTTTTGCGCGAACAGAGTCGCACCGTTTGTTGATATATGTAAATGTTAGCTCTTTAACATAAAACGTTTTGTAAATAAGACAATTCAGTTAGCTATGATATTTTTTTAGAATTCTAAAATGTTCGGAAGTATTATATGTGCTAATGCCGTGTCTTTTAAGTGTTTTCCGATCTTGGAGCTCTCTCACTCGTATCTTGCAACTATTGAAGTGCACTGTAATCAAGTTACCTCCGTAGCTCGTCTCTTTCAGTTTTGCGTGCAAATACAAGATCGCTGACTTTCTGTTGGAACTTCACCAAAATTGGAGTGAAGTCATTGTAGAACTGCAAAAAAGAGCATAGGGATTGTATTACACTACAGAATAAGTGAAACATCTGGCTGCACCACTGCTGGTATTTTGTAGCAAATCGAGTTTCATGGAACAAACAGTGAGTGGACCCCGAAGCAACACTTAACTTACTCAACACCAATGTTTTGGTAGAGGATGGGAGGATAGAACTTCTATAAAGTGAGTAGATTACGTAATCATCAAACATGGAGTGAATTCCAATGAGGCTGCATGGAAACGACGTCACAAATCCAAAATCGGCAAACAACCCATTTCGCAAGATGAAACGACAGGTAGTTGAGGCAGCCCTTGTATCATAACAGAAAACTATGGTGTTTCTGGCTCAAAAAATGCTGGCAAAAATGATCCAGAAAAGTACAGTGCTTGCCAAGGCCATACTTAGGCCCTCTGTCATGTGACTCCGTTTCCCCCCATTTCCCTCCTCACCTTTGTACCTTCCTGGAGGTTTCCCAACAGCTCCATGTATATATCATAAGCAGTTGCAAGTTCTTTCAGCTTATTTTCTCTTTCCGAAGCCGCCTGGCCAGATTGTTTTTCCTTCACGAACTTCTCATTACTTATCTAAAAATGAAAAAAGAAACACCCAAAAAACGAACACTTGATGAGACACAAGAAGGACTTGTTCGATGATCTTAATAGGAAGACAATCAAGTGTTACCATTCTTCCACGTTCATATCGCGGGTTTTTAGTACACTTAAGGAGAACAGTTTTCGAAAGACTAAAACTAGTGTAAAAGTCCACAAAAATAATATCAAACCTCGACTGCAAAAGACGACTCTCCGCCCATTTTCTTATAATGACACCTAATCATTATTGAAACTCCTACAAACCTGATCGATTGTTCGTACAAGCCACAATTTTTTCATTGTTGTTCACAAATAACATTCACTCAGAAATGATGTTAGTGGAGTACGTAAGTAATCAAAGGCATCCTTTAAATTATAGTGGAGTACGTAAGTAATCAAAGGTATCCTTTGGATTCTAGTGGAGTACGTAAGTAATCAAAGGTATCCTTAGGATGTTGAGTACGTAAGTAATCAAAAGTATCCTTGTGATGGTCGTGGAATTAGTAAGTAATCAAAGGTATCCTTTGGACGCTCGTTGAGTACGTAAGTAATCAAAGGTATCCTTTGGACGCTCGTTGAGTACGTAAGTAATCAAAGGCATCCTTTGGATTATAGTGGAGTACGTAAGTTATTAAAGGTATCCTTTGGATACTCGTGGAATTCGTAAGTAATCAAAGGTATCCTTAGGATGCTTGTGGAGTCGTAAGGAATCAAAGGTATCCTTTGGATGTCGTGGAAAGTTATACATGACAAGGAAATGCAAAGCTGTTAATCTGTAGTATCGACTTTTGATTGAATTAGATGAGCAGTTATATGACTCGATGAAATAACTTTCTGTTGGTGCTCTTTTCCCCCACGTCAATTCCGATGCTCGTGGAAAAACAGAAATAACTCACCTGAATAGATGCCAAAGCTTTCTCCTGTTTAGCAAGACTCTCTCTCACGAGGTCCTTCAGCGGGTTAAATGTCCCGTCGAGACCAGCATTTGTGATGTCGTCAACATCGGTGATACTTCCATCAGCAGCAAGGGCACTCAAAAACTTTGCAGCTACGTAATAACAATCATCATTATTATCAACGCCATCACAATGAACCCAAATTAGTTTAACCTTTTCACCCCCAGCAAGACTTTTCTGATACAAACTTCCGTTAAATAACTTTAGATGAACTAAAGCTTGCAGCGACAATCGACCTGACAAGTTTTATTACATACCCATATCGTCTCGTGTACTCTTCAGATCTTCTATGATGGTTTCCCGTTCGGCCTTAAATGTGTCTACTTCCCCCATTAGTTTGCGGAGCTCTTGCACGGCTTGGCTTGCATTACCACCAGAGGACTGGGCCCCACCGGAAGGCAGCGCAGCAGCGAGTTCCGCCTGAACGAAAAGATGATGTTATGTTTAAGACTTCCAAGTAAGGTGAGAAAAAATACCGGCCTACATCCATTAACCTTGTTCTTTAAAATATACACTAGAGTCCCGATAAGGTATGATATGAAAAACGTACTTTTTAATTACAATCGAACGAGGTTGATCAGCGGAGGAGTTGGCGCAGTTGAAAGATCTCTGCGTCCCAATCCTAAGGTCCCCGGTTCGATCCCGGCCTGGTTGAGGGTTAAATATTTGGGTGACCTTCTTTCCCGCATAAAGCTACTGAGCTTTCCGTCCCTCCGATGTTGGTTAAATGAGTAGCAGCATACATGGACCACTTTGTTGTAAAAATGTTTCTGGTCCGCCCGGGGTAAACTGATCATTGTAAAGCGTGTACATGGAAAGGGCGCTATGTATATGCGCCACTTTACTTTTACTTTACCTCACTCTTGCACAGTAAATCCATGGCCCGCCTGTGGTTGTTGTATTTTTCCTTTACAATCGAATCAGCATTGACAGCGTTTTGTAGTATCCTTTGATATTTAGTCGCCTCTTGGCGGATTTGCACGGTCAACTCTGCCGTCGGTTTCGGAGTCCAGCTCTCTTTAAACCTGTCTCGCATCTGCGTGTCGTCACGTTCCTCTTCATCCAGCATTCTCACAGTCTAGAACGCAGTTTTAATTCAATAAAGAACTGTTTAAAATGATTTGTATGGTATCATGATTTTCTTCATCAAACATTTTCACTTTTCTAAAGCTAGGTACTGTAACGCAACTTCGAGCTCTGATCTACAGTAGCCTTGTAGGATTAACGCTAGAAACTCAAGCCCTCTTTTCAACCTATGGTCAAAATTCTCGCCACAGATCGCCGCTCTACTCTTATTCCAGCACCGCTCTGCTCTTTTCTTAAAAAAATCAAATTAAACAGACAGAAACTTTCGCAAGAAACAAATCGAAACAAGGTTTTCCCTTGATCGAACAATGACATAGGTATTTTGATAATTGTCTCCTTTAGTCATATTCTACAATCACTCAAGTACCAGCAGCAATGAATTCTGCAACAAGGGAAGAGCAGTCAAAGCAAAAGCTTTGAAGACATTTCTATGGTAGAGATTCCACTCTGGCACCCATGCTCTTGGGAGAACAAATTCTTTCTGTTTTACCGATGATACCAACTCAAATCTTAAATTTTAAAACAACTTGTCAAAATTGGCCTTGTTTAGAATTACAAGATGAAAGAAACTCTACCTCATCGGCAATTTCCCTGTTCCTTGTGAGGAGCTCAGGTAGGTCTTGCATAAATGTATCGATTGCAGCAAGTCCACCCTTTTCACTGATCGCTGCTGATTTGTCAAGAAGAGACCGTGGAATCTTGTCACCAGAAAGATCTTCTATCGAAGCAGGGAGGTTGAGCGAAGCAAGCACACTGTAAAATTCAAATTCAAGTTATGTGGTTTTATCTAAATTCAAAATACATAACATAGTGTGCGCTCCGAGAAAACGGATTTCTATTACAGTCTTATAAGCCAGCAAAGGTAGATGAAAAGAAGGAGTAACAAGTTTTTTCATCACGTTATAAGCTTGAGGTGGGGTATCACTAATACCCGTATACATATTTGAGTGACATTTGCTACAAGTATGTGACTATGAATAAAACCACTAAAAGTTTGGAGTAAAATAGATAACCCTGTTCCAACCGTAGTCATTTGAGATCAAACGACGTGTTTTGAGCTAATACTTTAGGTATGTCGTACTTTAAAACAGTCAGGGAAATGAGTATCAGCACTTTTGCGTGACTTTCGTTAGCATCAAAATGCGCGCACATCCCTTTTCGGACCTGTTCATGCTATCTTCTGATTGGCTAGTTGAATTCAAAATCTCTCGGGCTAAGCACACACATGGGCGACCCAGGCCAAACCGGTGAATTAATTTAAAAATAGTAGACTAGTTGGCTACATTTAAAAATGAAATGGTTGGCTGACTCCGGTTGACTCAGAATAGAACTACGAAAATTACAAATAATTTTGAAGGAAACCAAAACATTGTCTTGGTCTCATTTACTGTGTGTTTGCGTCGCCAGAATGCTGTATTTGAACTGTTTCAAGAGAACAAAGAATATCGTCCAAACGATACCTGTTAAGCATTGTCGTTGCTTCTTTTAACCGTCCAACTTCAAAATTCACAATTTCAGCCTTCCTCGCCTCGTACGCCTGCAAAGCTTGGTGTACAGCCATTGGGACCAGTTTGGCAAAAAGATCGATAAAATTGCTTGAAGCTGGTTTAGAAATTTGAAGTGATTTTGCCAGGGCTGCTCGTCCGATAGCTGGTAGCGTGTCCACGCCAGGCACAAGGTCGTGGTAAATGAGGTTATTGTCCTTGTCTGCTTCTGCATGAGCTCTCTTTATCCTGTCACACCAGGTCTGCCAAATTTGTAAAAATTAACTGGTTAAAATCGTTTCGTTGGAAAAGAGCTTTAATGGGACGATGAATAACTATCAAGGGGTTTACTCAAGAATGTATGTATGAATTTATCATGTATAAATGTATTACTAGTTAAACCCCTTTCAGCCCCAGGTAATTTGCTACTACATGTACTACGTACACTGTGATTGTTATTACTATTACTAATACTATTACTATTATTGTTGTTATTATCATTATCATTACTATAATTATCATTGACCTCGTCATTAGTTTTGTCATTATTACTATTATTATTATTGTTGTTGTTGTTATCCTAATCATAAGTATTATCTTAATTATTTATCATTATTTTTCTTAAAGTGTTCTTGGAACAAAGACAATCTTGAAAACAATTTATTGGTTCTACTCGAGTGCACTCTCATGTGCTTAATAGATCCTCTCATGAGGAGAAAACACTAGATACCTTAAAGTCAACAACTCCCATGCCTTGTTTCATTGCACTATCTGCCAGTTGGCTTGCTCGCTGAAAGGTTTATATAAGAATAAAATATGAGATAAACAAATTACGTATAGCAGTAATGAGTTACAGCACTACTCAACCAAACCATAGTCATCTTTTAAATTTGTCTTTTTAATTTGCAAGATAAGGTTAAAATATTGGTAGTTAAGGTATCAATTTTAAAAGAATTGTGAAAATATAGATCTGCAAGAATAAAAACCTAAATAATCGAGCCCTGCAAAAAACACTTCTCAGACCACGATAAATTAAGCCCTGCAAAAAGCAATTCTTGAACCACTTAAATTGTGTAAAATAGTGACAGCAAAATTTGACGTATAGAAGGCTCCAACCAAGAAAAAAATGAGCTTATAATACTTCCTGTTTCTCCAACTCTTAAATAAGCACCAAATATAAGTTAAATATGCTAATAATTGAACACAGAGATTGAAATGACAACAAAACACTGATAAAATATATATTTAACCTGTCTTCAACATAATCTTGAGTCTGCTTTGGAACTCTCCAATTTTCTTTGGAATAACCCACCTTAAGTCTGGCAACAATTTCTCCGTATGCTCCCTTATCTTTAGCAACCATGGCTTGGTGAAATTCTGCAACTGCCAAGAAAAACTGCTGCTTGGCACTTAACACTATACACCACTCCTAAAAAAGATAGGCAAGAATTGTATTTAAACACAATACCTGCCCTGCAGCATTGCAATGGACTGACTATACACTTATACATCATCAGGTAGACAGACAGTTTATTTATACTCAACATTAAATCATTGGGCTCATTTCAAACGCAGTATTGAGAAGAAATTAAGAAAGGAGCTACCTGTGATAACCATGATTAATCTAGATAGGATGCCAGTTACAGGTGAATTACTGTTTTAAAGGGAGTTAAAGAAAAGAGTGATGGAAAAGTGAAACAGTTCAGAAAGAGTTGTTGAGGATTGGCTAGTTTTAAGCAAAATTGTTAACTTCAAATTAACTTTTCAGGTTTCTCTAAAAATCCCAAAAATCAAATTTCTCTTTAAACTACCAATCTCCCACCCTAAAATTCATCTGAAATCTCTGAAAATAAAATTATGCTTCATTTTTAACAAGTCTTTAAACTGAACAGGAATGTTTTCAACAATTCAAATTATGGATGGTGACATCACAGTATCGCACTGATGAAAAATTTTAAGTAAGTCCAGAAGCAACGAAATGCTCACTATTAATTATGGTGAAAATAGAGCAAATAAAGCAGTTTAAGGGTGAAAATGGCCTATTTAATTTTTACCCTTATAACTGAAACCCCGATAATTCAAAGTGTTTTGCATTTCACTTGAGACTTCAAATTATTGGGGTCCAACTGTAGTATCATTGGTAAGTAATACCAATAAGTACCCATACATACCTTCTCGAACTGCTGTTTGACTGATGAAACACTTGCAGCTTGCAATGCATCTTGGTAAAAATCTGAGGCTTGTGCAGCCACCTTTGCGATAATTGCATCTTTCATCTTGTCTGAAACACAACAGATTTCCAATTGCAACCAAAGAGGAAAAACAACAAGGTATGAAAATTACTTTATGTTGCACTGCTATAATTATACCACTGAGTATGAAATAATATTTTAGGTGACGATTTTCTGATTAACACAGTTGGCAAGATGCCAGTATAACATAGCTTTTACCTGGATCTTAGAACAATTTTAAAGCAGAAGAAGCTGCAATCAGTTAGGCTTTCTTATCCTTTTGGATAAGAATGTTAAACTATCTAGGCCCAGTCTCTTGATCTTTGATAACTCCAAAAGCACCCACAATTCTACAAGTAGTGGTTCTGCCAACTGGTTTATGGAGGGGACTGTACAGGTTTACGGTAAATTCATTTTGTTACTAGTAAGTGATACAAACCTTGCTCAGTCTTCCTCCATATGCAGTCCTGACCCTGCGCTAACATTGTTGTGTGCAATGCTTTTAGGGTTTCAACAGCCATATCAGGTGTTGGTACTTGGTGTAATTGTGCATATACAGAGTCCTTTAACAACTGAAACACACCGCTTGCAATCTAGAAAGAATAACATCAGAGAAAATGTTATTAGTTAGTACCATAAAGTTATACTGTTTATTACTGAGGTCTAGCTGTTCAGTTTTAATTACTCTTTCATTGTCACTCAATTTTTTGCCTCAAATGTACATGATTTTATAAAATACACCAAAAAATTAGATGAAAAATCCATTGTGGTTTTACTTTCTTTGTTATGTTACCAAGTTATTGTCTTTTTAAAATCCCTGAAATTATATTATCAGGAATTTATGCCAAAGGTTAATTTCAACAACCATACTCATATTTGCTGCAGCCACTGCTTAAATGTATAATTTAATCAATGAGTTATTAGTGAACAATAAGATTTTGAGTCAATAGTCAACAGTCTGTTGTTTAGGAGGCCCGGGTTCGAATCCCAGCGCCGGACTTTCTCTCAGGGTCTCAAAATAAACAAGGAGAAGGTGCTGCCTTTGCTTCAACATCTGCATATGGTAAGACCTTTGCGTCTTCTCAGATAAGGACATTCAACCATTGGTCCCAGGTGGCAGACCTCGAAGGGGACCTAGAGTCCTATTGCCTGTTCTCCCCATGATTCCTTGAATCAAAATTTATAAAAACAAAACAAGGGGCAACCAACTAGTGTTACAGCCTTTGAATTTATACCAAGTGTTTGAAGAATCTGCCACTTAAAGAAAAAAGACTGGTAGTTTGGGGACTTCTATCTGTCTATCACTCAGTGGACAATGAGTAGGTTACCCTGAATCAAATTGCAGATAATACAGATAGTATATTGATAATAGACTACACTGGTTTCTACTTAATTAGCATTCATTACCATGATGTTAATTAGTACTAGGAATGCGACAGGCCTGGTGAAAGCACTGCAGTTGAAATTATCAGTTCTGGTTCTTCAGAAATGTTAAAAGGAATAGGTTATTTACCTGAAACATTTTTGCTGCAGATTTGATTCCATCATCTGACTGTAGATTTTGCGAGCTTGCTATTTGACTCTGCAGTGCTCCGATGTTGAAAAGAAGACACAACCTTTCATATGGACCACTTGACAAAGCTGCAAAGAAGTTCAGGAAAATTAATAAGGAGTACATGCACACAGTAGTCATGTTGTCATTACTAAAATGAATAACAGATAACTTTAAATTAAACAATAAGTAACTGTAATGTTTAATAACAATAAATAACAGTAATAACAATACACATATCTATATATACAGTAGGTATTTCTGTGCACATCAGTTTTTAGAAAAAAATGTAACCAATGCAGGTCTTGTAAAAACCCTACCTAGAGACTACAGAAGCAATTGACTTTACAATTAAGTTTTTAACCTCACTGATGTACAGATATAATCATATTTGGTTGGAGAAATCCTTTAGATTTTGATCAAGCATTAATCTCCTTTTGTTTAGACACCATGCAGTTATCACTGCTGGCAATGATAAAAAGCAACTGATCATGATTATATGACAGAATAATAATTATCTAATTATTTGTGCACAACACTCTAAGGGGTAAAGGAGTTAAGTGTGAGATCAAGAAACTTACAGCATTTTCTGGTTCCAAATATTGACCCTTTATCAAAGGCATCATACCAAGAAAAAGATAATCGAATCTGAAATACACAAAAAGAACAATAAATCTGTATTATAGGTGAGTAGAAAAAAACTAACATTGCTGGCTCTGGAGTCAAACCTGAAAGTCTGATATAATTAAACAGAGCCCCATTCAAACTAGCTCTGCTGAACTGGACACCTCTGTCTAAATATCGTTGTAAAAATAAATAAATAAGTGTAAATAATGTTCCTCCCTGGTCATGACTGTTGCAATGTATTTGCTCATAACTAGATTTGCACCACTCTACAAGCTTTGACTATCCAAATGGCTTAATAAAAAGACCCTTCTTTATCGTACAGTGTAATGGATGTTTTGGGTCAAATTTCTTGTTTTTGCATATTTACAAGCCTCAAAATGAATATGAGGCTAGCCATGCATTTACAAAGAATCAGTGATCTGTAACAGCCACCACATGATCATGAGAAATGGTGTAAAGCATCACAACTATCAATCAACTGAAAACTTTGGCTCAATTTTGTCTTTGATTTAACTCAGCCATATTTTCTTTTGTTCCTTGATATGATAATTGATGTATGATAATTAATGTATGATAATGAATTTGAATCAAAAGGGAAATAAAAACAATTCAAACCTAGGACAAAATTGAACCACAATTATTACGCACTGTAAACACTATAAGGGAGTAAGTGTTACATTTAATTTTTCCGAGTGGGGGTCATATACTGTAAACTATTTTAGGGGTCACCCAGGTATTGTGCCAGCTGGATGAAAGCTGATTTTGTTTTTAGACAAACCAATGTTTAGAAAATTCATCCGCCATGCATCCACATGATGGATGACATAGTGACCCTCTTCCTGGTCACTAGCTGTAGGCAGTGGCCACCAAAATAGAACTAGTTTTATCAATGCAAATTTCTCAGGAAAAGCTAAATGACAAGTGATAAAATTTCAGTACAGCCTTTGATTTCTGTGATGAGGATAACCTTCTGATAAAGTTTTTAAGGCTGCATAGATCTTTCCATTTCTAATTTTTTTTAATTTGATCTAAAATCTATTTTTTCTGATAGGTCAGGAAGCTTTCTTTGTCTTGTCATTGACCTGAAACCCGTCTCTAATCTAGAATACTTGATAAACTTAAATTACCTGGTTTTCAGAAATTGGAAGCTTTCCTTCCATCTCAATTAGCTGGTCATAATATCTGAAAAAAGTCAAGAAAAGTTCTTCAGTAAGTTAAGTGCGCTGCAGTCTTTGCCAACAGTCTATCAAAACTTTTTCAATAAACTGAAATATTCAAATGAAATTATGCTACTATATACACAAGGATTTATTACAAATGAAATAACTTTATTTATTAGCAATTGAAAGTTTTGGTCTCTAAAGCAATGTACACCAGAAAATGCACAAAACTTCTGTAAATTCATTAAGTATTTTTCTTTTTCCAAGATATGACTCTTTTTCAATAAATCAGTCCTTTGACAGACCAAATAAAAGAAAACCTATAAAATTAGTAGCTTTGTACTGTTTTTGTAACAGATATACACAATATTTCAGAGACCTGTGCTAGAGTATTCATCAAATGTCATATAGCTAAGCTAACATTTTTTAGATTAAATTTAGATTTACAACGTCTACAATACTCAACTTTAATGAGTGTAAATATTGACAGAATATTGGTAAATAGTTTATATGTCACATAATTAAAATATAAATTGAAAATATTTTTTACAATAGTCTAACATTTAGAGATTGGACGAAACAATTAAGGTGGATTTTGATGAAAATGTGAAAATGTGCACAATATTTGTGGTACTGTAGCATTTTTTGACTTTTAACTTTGCAGTGTTGCGTTTATATATATGATACCTCACGTGTGATTGTGTCACATCCATATTTTGAACCATGACATCATCTGAATGCGAATGTTTTCTCAAGTCCGAGGTTCATGTCGCGTAATCACAATAAAAATTGAACTCGAATAAAATACTTAAGACAAGTTATTTAAATATCTTTCGTCTGCCGTGTTGACGAACTATACTCAAGCTTTCTCTTTATAGCATCTGTTCTCTAACGCTGTGCAAATTTTGGAAAATAAATATCTCTGCTTTATCAATGAGCATTGGAGCTGCACTCAGGTTTGTACTAACTCTATGTCAACTTAATACAACTGCGTAATAGATTTTGTGATATCGAATTCTGTTTTTCTTTTTGTCATGTTTACGCCTTCATGTTAAGAGGTAACTAACAAATCTTTATAATAAAGGCCAAAAGAAACGAACCTCCAATAAAATTGGCGATTTAAAAATTTATAATCTTTATAATCAAACGTATTAAATAGACCAAATACGCGTAGACAAAAAGTTGAGAAATATTAAAGAAAGTAGGAAAACCAGCTCTCTGTTTACTACAAATTTACAAAGGTACCTTATATTGCGGAAGCAAGACGTATAATATGAAAAGATTATTTCATACAAGGAAATAACACAAACCGCTGTTTACCTGTACAACGGCTCCAGTGCAGCTTCATGTTTGTCAGGGGTTTGCAGGA
This sequence comes from Hydrozoanthus tunicans, assembly GCA_026413305.1. Taxonomy (NCBI): domain Eukaryota; kingdom Metazoa; phylum Cnidaria; class Anthozoa; order Zoantharia; family Hydrozoanthidae; genus Hydrozoanthus; species Hydrozoanthus tunicans. The sequence continues at coordinate 1,926 of JAOBAT010075721.1, read as the reverse complement.
CGGATGTCGTTCTCAGTTTTGTAAGCTCAGCGATCTGATCTGAGTACTCGCTAACCGTTTCTTCTGAAAATGTATTCTTGATAAATTTCTCTAGCGGTTTCTTGAAGTCCACCGCTTCAGTTCTTTTGCACGGAATTGTCAACCAACCCGCCATGTTTCTAGCACTCAACTGGACGGATCGACACTTCCTCTCTCTTGTGTAAATCGCGAGAGACTGGGCACTATAAACTCATAAGGAAGAGTAACCGGGCATACAATGAATTAGTAATTTTTTTCCTACTAAGGCACTAGAAATCTGTTTGTTTATAATATAAGAACGGAACGAGAAATATCTCTTGTTTCATAGTCACGGAAAACAGACCTAAACTCTCAGTCGCCATTCTCCAATCTGCAAAATCTCAGGAACAGAAACTAACCGTTGGCGTTGAAGTAAGAATGGTCTCTCCTTTTGAAGCTTCAATAAAAACAAAGGTATATATTTTAAGATTCTTGTCAGTTTTTGCCTTTTTATACTAAAATAAGCTTAAACCGACTCAAAAAATCCAGACTAACTAATAATAGAACAGAATAACAACCAGAATTTGGAGTGGTTTGAAGAATTTCCCCATACAGAAAATTAGAGTTTATTAGTCTGAAATTATTTCCAAACACGGTCACACTTTTGAACACCAGTAATATTACAAATTCATTTTAAAAAACCTTAAATATGATAAATTGAAAATTAGGTTAGATTAAGTTTTGAGCTCTGGTCGCAGTTTTAATTTTTTGTTCGATTCTACTTTTGAGAGTATTCATGTATTAAAAAAATAGCCAATGAGAGTCGATTCGAAATCTTGAGAAGCTAACGTGACCTCAGACCACGATTAAGGACGCCAACGCCCCGATTTTTTGTGCAGGGGGGAGGGGTGGTAACGGACGTACACAGACTACAGTTGTTTAGTTTATAGACTCAAATTGAATCACTTACTGAAATTACTTACTTAGTAAAATACGAAGTTTAAACCGTATTAGGGAAGAAGTAAAAACAATGGTATTTTTAAGGGACCCAATTTTGTCAGGGGAGGTGGTGGGTGGTGGCTAGGCATGTCCAGAATGTGCTAGTAAAACCCTGAAAAGTTGCTCCCAAGAATGCCAAAAAGTTGCTAGGAAGTTGCCAAAAATCCAAAAAGTTGCTGCCTAAATTTTGGAAGTTGCTAGCACTTGCAACTTACATTTTACGATATTTCGCACAAACATAAATCCAAAGCTGTATATTTTACCCTTAGCATTGATAATTCAATTAAACTTGGAACAAAACTATAAAAAATTGCCACTGCAGCGAAAAGCCGAAACTCGCTGGGGCGGAACAGAACGAAACAGAACGGAACAAAACTTGTAATAGTTCATTTGACGTCTGTGGGACTACCTGAACAAATTGTTCTCGATTCAAACAATGTCTGACACGAAATCAAGCTACAGTAAAAACACACGAGTAAGAACCTAATATTTAAAAATCTGTTAGGGTAAAATTTGAAGTTTCTCTATATAAAAACCGCTTTAGCCTAAAATTTGGAGATGAGGTTCTAATTTTTAAAAATCGTATAAAATATTTAAATATTTACTTCAAGATAAATGGTATAATAAATGTATGATCAATCTGAATGAGTAGTTGCTACATGCCAGTTCTATTATTAAGAACCTATAGATAGCCTAAATTTATGTTATCCACCATTAATGTAAGCCGAACATGTTTAGGCTAACCCTGGAAAATGTAGGTTCTTACTCGTGGGTTTTTGCTGTATTACAGCCTCTTTCTATTGTTGTAGCGAAGCATGACAGAAGCTTCGAGATAATCTTCGAGTGCCCTGTCTTGTTGGGATTCAAACGAACTGGCCAGAAGGCTAAAAGCTCTTTCTGCCGAGGCAGAGCTCGGTTGGATAACCAACA